>JAFREE010000015.1:0-287470 GCA_019400425.1 Hymenochaete sp. R1
CCCCCCCCCCCCCCCCCCCCCCCCCCCCCCCCCCCCCCCCCCCCCCCCCCCCCCCCCCCCCCCCCCCCCCCCCCGCCTGATATCTCATGCCAGTGTCAACCTCCCTAATGGTGGAGACGACATACAACATACGAAAAAGCCAAGGTCAGATCAGGATCAAGGAGTATAGTAATTGTGGTGGTGGTGGAAAAGGGTGATTGAATGCATGTACGAATCGTGCTTTGTGCTCTATGCTTTGTGTATTACGGTATCTGCTTCCCCCCCCCCCCCCTCCTCTTCTTTTTTTTTGTGGCTTGGACATTCGATTCACCCTCCTCTTTTCCCTTTCTCTCGTCCTCCCTCCCCCCCATCTCCTTTTTTCCATCCATCCCTTCCTGCTTTCCAATGCTTTCCTACCAAGCTTCAACGCAATGTCAAATCATGCTCACGTCGTACCATGAAAAAAAGCGTCTATCAACTATCAACGTAGTACATGTCCAGTGTCTCCGCCGCGCCGCCAACGAATAATTTGACTCTTTCCACGTCGCGACCCGCATCAATCGAACGACTCCCGTTTTTCCCCAATTTTGTTACGTTGTTGATGATGTACTTAGGAAAAATTATGTGTAATTACCGTTTCGCAACGATTCGAATTTGAGTTCAAGTTGATAGGGATGCGCCACGCATAGTATACTACGTGTAGGTATGTATACGTGTACGACGAGTCGACTCAGACGGCGTCCGAGTCAGTACTCAGGATGAGCGGAAGGAATGTACTTGATGTCAAAGCCTGTACTACTTCTGCAACTGCCTGCATAATATTGATAGTACATTGTCAAATGCTGGTGGTGACAAGTCCACTGGTAGACACCAAATGTTGCAGTTGGAGGTGCCAGTCATTGAGTCAACGATAGAGGATGACAACCCAACACTAGTAAGAGCGGCGATAGAAGGACATTAAGATATCAATCGCGGAGCTTGTCCGAGTTGCAGTACAGTTACTGTAGGGGTGTTTTACAACGATCAGAAAGATTGAAACGTTTGTGAAGTTACGTGGCGTATTCGAGTCTTCAGTGGTTGATTCAGTAGCAGTCACAACGGCACCTGAGTCGGGGAAAGTACTGGAGACTCTACGTTGAAGTCGGACGGAGGTTGGACCTTGGACTTTGGACTCGGAGGCATTGCGGAACGGACGGAGCGAAGTTGAAGGGAAAATGCGGGGTAGATCGGGTAGAGATTTGGAGAGCCTGAGGGTTCGACTGGAAGAGGTCCGTAAGTATCCGCATAGTGGAGAAATTTGAAGTGACTGGGGACGACTATGCAGGACTGAGGAGAGCTAAGAAAAGAATATTATGCATTTTTGAAACGAAAGCAAAGGAAGGTGAAGGGTGTAGGTGTTTGAGAAGAGAAGAGGACTCTAGGACTCGGAGCAAAGCGCCAAGTCAAGAAGCGCGTGATTTCCTCTGCTTGACCCTCGACTCGACTCAACACTTTCCTCTTCCGCTCTTTACCGTCCACTTCTTCTACCTCCACCTCCTTCCTTCCTCACCACCACCACTCCATCGACTATTCAAGTCGCATCCGGCTCTCCTTTCTCTTTCTTCTTCTCTCTATCATCTCCCTGACATCGAGCTTTGGGCACCTAGCTCGCCATGTCCAACTTCCGTATAACGGCTGCCCTATGGGATCGCATACACCACTTCGCTAGCTTCCCTCAAACCGGTGGTATGTCTCCCCCGTCTTCCGCATCAATTTCTTTCTTACGCCTCGCTCTAGTGTCTCTCCAGCAGATGGTCCTCTTTGGTCAGAATCCTTCCCAAGGAACTCTCTACAAAGCCTCCCAGTTCCTTACCGGTGCGTCTCGCTTAGGTCGTGTGCTCGTCGGATCATCCATAACTCACTCCTTTTCATACAGAGGAGCTTCCCATTCGCCTAGCTCATCGTGCAAAGGAGCTTGATGAACTACCTCACGAGCTCTCGACTATGCCGTCCATCAACAAGGTTAAGAACTGGTACTGCCAATCCTTCGAGGTCCGCGCTCCACTTTTCTCCCCGCTTGACAACCGGCAGACAAACTCATGATGCTTTCGTTTGTCTTTAGGAGCTGATCAACTTTCCACGGTATCATCTGACACCGGACGTAAAGAAGATGTTGTATACGAATAGTGGTCAAAAGCTTTCCCACAAGTTCCCAGAGTCAACACCGAATCCGAGCATGCTGGACACAGAAGCAGGTATCAACGCATTCTACGACTCCGGAACTTCGCATGTCAACGGAAATGGTAATGGAAACCTTCCCGGTCAAGCTGCAAAGCTAAGGATACCGATCGAACGTCGGTACTATGCTGCTGCAGGGACAGCTTCGACACACTGGCCACCCGAAATGCACGCATACAACACCTCCTTCACAAAACTGCTCGAAACCATCAAGCGGCGGCACGACCCAACAGTCACCACCGTCGCACAGGGTGTCCTTGAATGGAAACGTTCCCAAAAGCGGCCCTCTCCACACATTGGCCTTGATGTCCAACAATGGCTCGATCGGTTCTATATGTCGCGCATCGGGATTCGGTTCCTCATTGGGCAACACATCGCGCTCAACACGCTTGAACCGCACCCGGACTACGTTGGCATCATTTGCACTCGCGCGAACGTGCGGGATATTGTGCACGAGGCGATTGAGAACGCACGATTCGTATGTGAGGAGCATTATGGGATGTTCAATGGTCCTCCGGTGCAGTTAATCTGTGACCCCGGAGTAACGTTCGCGTATGTCCCTGGGCATCTTTCGCACATATGCTTCGAGCTTCTGAAGAACTCGTTACGAGCGGTCGTGGAGAGATTCGGCGTTGCAGAAGCGGTCGCGGCCCCGGACAAGCTTCCACCGATCAAGGTGATTGTGAGCCAAGGCAAGGAGGACATCACAATCAAGATCAGCGACGAAGGTGGGGGTATCCCGAGGAGTGGCGTTGGACTTGTATGGACGTACATGTACACGACGATGGCGAATCAAGGCATCCAGGAGGACTTTACTGACTCGGACTTCAAAGCGCCGATGGCTGGTTTCGGGTATGGACTGCCCCTATCGCGTTTGGTAGGTTCCTCCTCTCTTGAGCATTCGTATTCCTCTCTTTCGTTCCCACCCAAACCGTTCTTTAAGAAAAACCACACTATCACAGAAGCACATTCTTTTTCTTCTTCTGGGTCCGAGGAACAAGGCCAAGTGCGAGGTCAGAACCAAGGTTACAAGTTTTTCAAAGCACCGCAGCCAGTCTTGAACCCTCACCCGACATGCTGTCCTCCTAAATCTCTCAAATCATTTTCTTCCTCTACCCGTTTTACCCCTTCTCCTTTCGAATCCACACCCATTCCAGGCACTTGTCCTGACCCCAGCACCTGCCCCGACTCCATCCGCCCCACCCTTTTCTCCGTTGAAGACCCCCCTCTTCCCAAGCACACCCCCATTGTCGACGACATCGACTCTTTGCTGACTTACCATCTCTACCCTGTTGTGCAGTATGCGCGCTATTTCGGCGGGGACCTGAAGTTGATCAGTATGGAAGGATACGGGACGGACGTATATATTCATTTGAATAGGCTGTCGAGTTCGAGAGAGCCGTTGCAGTGATCGTTAGGTACGAAGGCGCCGTGAAAATTAATCATGGCGCCAGGGCGCTCCGCGTGTGGCGCGTATGGCTGATGATGAATGGCTGGGTCTGTACGTTGATGCAACAGAAGACCGCAGAAACACGAAAGAAGAAAAATCGCATTGGATGTACATTAGCTACACTAGTAGTCTTATACTTTTCTTCATTTTTTCCCTTCTCTCACTTCTCTCCGTTCACGAACTTTTCACGACTACTTACTCTTCTCGCATCTCTCCTGGGTGCTAGAGCATTGCGCATTTTGAACTTGCATTCATGTTTATTGCATAGTGATTGATATTTACTGTCCTATCCTGTCTTTCCAATGCGGTGTGTGAACGTAACGTCTGGCATGAAATGTGTGTGTATTCTAAGAGTTGGCTGGTCGCAAGCTTAAGCGTCTCGAGTTCAAATTCCATCAAGCCCAAGCTCAAGCTCACAGCGACCCTCAGGCTGCTTGTCAAAATAAAAATAAGATACAAGCCGTGGCGGTGCAACTGAAAAGACCGTGGTAATATAATCACGTGAGCACGACGCGCTTCTGAATTCCGTCTCGCGTTCTCCGAGCTCCCGCGTCATACAACCACATGCATGCTTTTCGTCCGACTCCGACTCTCACTGTCATCTAAAACCTCGCCCACTTAGAAAGGATGCAATCTGTGGAAGAGAGGCTCGAGTCTATAGATCAGGTACTTCCTTCACACCTTATCCCAACCGCTTTCCGCTCGAGATACTTAAAGAAAAAAAATGTTTATTTTGCTATTGTTAGAATGTGATTGCGATCCCGTTTGGAGGTTCAGGTGTGTGCGGCTCGTTCGTTCGGTCTCATCTCCCCCCTCTTCTGCTGTATTGCTGGTTTGCTCGTGCTAACTTTATTGTACCTTTCTTCTTGATATCTCGGCTACCTCTGGGACGTGTGGTCGCGTTACAGACGACGAGCCAGACTCGGACGAAGACCACTATGCGCAAGCTAAAGCTTCAGCCTCCATCCGCCGGCGCGCCCTTCGTTCCCGGGCTCGACCACAAAACGCCAACTCCGACTCAAGGGGACACGGAGGGCAGTCAGACTCTGATTCCGATTCAGAAGACGAATATGACGATAGAAAGAAAGGAATTGCGGGCGCTTTCCCGACGCGGATGTTCACCCCACCCGAGTTCGTGCACCGGGACCTGCCCGAGGGAGCGTTTCTACGGATGGTAGCGTACGAGGAGGCGTTCGCGAAGATTAGGGATCGGATCCAGGTGCGTTTCGTGTGGTTTGTACTCATCGAGTGTGAGTGTGAAGGTGTCCGGCTGACTCTGGACGTTTGGATGTTTTTTGGCGGGTTGAAAGGGTATTTTGAGGGAGGTGCGAGCGGCGACGACGGCGAGGGTCGTGAAGGTTGTGAGGGAGGCGTACGTGGAACGGGAGGAGGATAAGCTCGTGCCATACACGGAGCTGAGGACTGTGGCTATTTCAGGTATGTCTTGAGACCGTGTTTCGAGTTTCTGTCTTATTTTTTAAAATATACGGACAGTCGAAGCTTGAGTAACAGTGGTTGATTTTTTAAATTTCTATTTGGTTAGGAACGGATAGGAGCTCAACGACTGCTTTGATAGAGGATGTGAAACGGGAGTTTGGTGCTAAGAGTAGTGATGGGGACGAGAGGCGGGATGGAATTGATAGGATGCCTGTGCTGGTCTCTACGCTCAATCCACCCGACTGCACAAGTATGATATCGACGATGAAGGCGCTCATCAACGGGTTCCTTGACTCCGCAGACGAAAGTGAAGACGATGATGATACAGAGGAATTTGGGTTCCGACCCGCACCTTATGATATCGCGTTGTTGGAACCATGGTACCGGAGGATCAAGCAAAGAAAAGGCAAGCCCAATACTCGACCAGTATTTGTATTATCCTCCTGCTGATACAACAATCTGACTTGTCAGATGGCGAGCACTCAGCTCCAAAGCTAGTCGTCCTCATCCCCGAGCTCGAGAAAATAGACCCTTCTATCATGCAAGATGTCTTCTACATCTGTAGGTACGCTCATTCTACGCCCCTTCGCATACGTGAAAACGCATAACAGTCACCCCCACAGCCGGCATATCCCCAGTCTCCCCTTCGTCCTTGTCCTAGGTCTATCGACACCTCCGACGCAATCGTACCTGCACTCGGCGTTCCTTCGCAAGACCCGCGCCTTGTTGGAGGTGACGACGATTAGGGTTCCAGCTGGACAGGGAATACTTGACCGTGTGTTTTTGGATGTGAGCGTTTTTTTCGTGATATTTTGCGTGTGTGTATTTGCTGAAGAACAGGGCTGGGTTGGCTCCTCCTTTAGACTTTCTTTGATCCGGATTTCGAACCTGCGATCATGCCGAGCGCTGCAGCGCTCGCGTTCATGCACGAGCAGTTTCAACGGACAAACCCGTCATTGGATTTCGTATTATCTTTATTACAGGTAAAGCACTCGCTTCTACCTTACATCAGTAGATTTGCATTTCACTGACCTCGTGTTTCATGAACCTAGTTATTGTATTTGCGTCATTTCATGGAACCACTTTCGGTCTTGATACTTGACGAGTATCTCGGTACTTCCAATCTCGACGAAGCAGCAGAGTTATTGTCCGGTCCTGATGCGAAGATATTCTTTCTGACGCTCTTAGCGAGGCTTCATCAATCGGCACAAGTTAGCAATGGGAAATCGAACGAGGCAGAGACGAATGGGAAGGCTAACGGGCTTGCTGACACAGCTGAGAGCAGTGATGATGAGATGCTCATCCAAAGCCCCCGAAAGTCCACTCCGGGATCTAAGGCTACTGGAACCAAGAACAACGGCTCGACGTCGCATGCAAGGACGCCTTTGGTTATCCTTAACGAGATCTCCGACCTTCGAAAGTCGCATCGAAAACGCCTGCGCGGCGTACGAGTTGCGTTCCGGCTTGTGCATACTTTGAGGCGGCATTTACATAATGCAGGAGTGCTGAAGTTCAATAGCAGCAACATGAAACTTTTCAATCGGAAAGCAGACGACTCGCTCGTGTCGTTGATGTGTATGTGTCTGGGAGGTAGATTCGGGGTGAAGGAAGGGAAGCAGTTGGTCGACGGGCTAAGGTGAATATGATGCTTCTATACTTGAACAATCCTTCCTTAAAACTAAGCCGAATGTCATGTACTTGCAGGAAACTTGATTACGACTCCTTGGACGCTCTCCTCGCAGACCTGCACCCGCTTTTAGGAGCCGCTTCGAAGGAGGTGCGAACGGAAGAGGAAGAACAAGAGAACAAGAGGAGGCTTGCTGAGTGGGGTCAACGAATACGGGAATCGGAAGGCAATGAGGAGATCGGGCCCGTTGTGGTAGAGATGGGACAATGGATTGTGGGCTTTTGCATGTAAGTTTGCTTATCCCGATTCCACGTACCCTGAATCTTCGGTAAATCTGATGCATTTTGACAGTGAGAGAATGCAACAGAAGATGGAATCAGAGAAGCTGTGGGATTTATGGATAACGGGGAATCCTGCAACTATTCACGAAGTAAGATTTTTATTTTATTATTATTATTTATTGATGTAGAATATCTGACGTGTATGCGTTTCTTTCAGCTTTTCAACCCCGCCCCTCGACTAGCTATCATCAACGCGCTCGTACACCCAGATCGCTACCTCCCCGCTACTACTAAACCTGCGACAGGCGCATCAATCACGCCAAAAAGTAAAGGCAGGCGCCGACTTTCGGGTAAAGAAGAGGGTTTAGAGGCGATGGCGATGACGCTGCCGCCGATACCAGATACATCCCTCCTCTTCAAGGGATACCTCGATGGTGGACGGATGCTGAATGTGTATGATTGGTTCGTATCGTTTAAGGAAATGTTGGATGTGCGGAGGAGGGCGGACAGGGATGCGATGGAAGGGAGGGTTAGGAGGAAGGTGGAGTCAGTGACTAAAAAAGGCAAAGGAAGAAAGGCTGTCAACGGAAATGGGAATGAGAATGGGAGCCCTTCCAATCAACGGGGACGCGGGCGTGGTCGAGGATCCAGTCGCGGTAGAGGACGTCGGGGCGCTCCAAACATCGGATCCGATGACGAGAACGACGCCTCATCATGTAACGAAGACGAAGCTGAAGCCGAAGACGAGGGACGAAGCCCGAGCTTGAGTCCCGACTCACGGGAGCGATGGGACGAGGAGGTCCAAGTACGTTTCATCCGGTCTGTGCATGAACTGGACGTGTTGGGCTTCGTGAAGCATACGGGGCGGAAGGCGGATCATGTGCAGAAGACGGTGTTCGAGCCCGCAGAGGACGAGTAACATTTTCAAGGTGCTCGTGCTCTGAACGCACAGACAGACTGTTGAGATATTGTATGTTCATATGAATTTGGTGTATTTTATCAGGAATTTTTTCTTTCTTCAGGACTAATCGTACGACTGGTTTCAAACCAACTACATGGAAAGTGCCTCTTTTCGACGTGAGAGCTTCCTGGCCTTTGTTGCCCAGACCAGATACCCATCGCCGTTGGATTCCAAATTCGTTCCACTGCTGCGACGACGTCTTTGGAGCTGGGTGCGTCACGAATATCAATATTGATGTACGTCATCCTCATCTCTCACCCATGACGCCGGGGCCTGGCCTGGGTTAGACACGTCTCGAATTCGAATCTCTTGGCGACCTCTCGAATGAAAGCCAAACTGATCTACTTACTAATCACTCAACCTTTGTTTCTGGCTTGCCCTTGACAATATACTTGCGTTCATGATCGACGAAAACCTAAGCTCCAAGCTCCACGCTTCTGGACCTCTGGACCTCTGGACTCTGTTGCTGGACACACTAGTACTAAATACATCGGGATTCGAATCAAATCAAGATTACAGTGCGCTGCTGCGCCACGATGGTTTATTGACACCTGCTCACACAGGAGTGACTTGGGGTGAGGCACGCGGACAGATAAGTTCAAGACGGGACAATCACAAGCAGTGGCCGATCGGACAAACCAAGCAAATTCAAATCAGGCCAAGGTGTTTTATCTTAGATTGCAGTGACACGATCAGCAGTCTTTAGTAGTTTCTTTTTTTCTCTTTTCTTCTCTTGCGATGAAATAATAAATGTCATATAAAACTACGAGGCTATGAAGTACAGCGGTGAAAGTGCAGAAACAAAAAATGCTATGACACGATGATATGCAGGAGACATGAGAAAGGCCAGATCGGCTGGCGTCTACGCTAGAGTCCGTATCGGCAAAGGGAGAAAAGAGAAAAGTGTTGAGTATGGTATGAAATATGCGTGGGGAAACGTAAAACTATAAAGTATAATGATACAAGCTATGGTGGGAGACGGGATGAGATGCAGGAAGAAGAAACTATGTCATGCAGTGCGCGCGCTTTTAGAGCATATGGGGAAAAAGGCGAAGTATGGGAGTGAGATATCCGAGCTAATCCGAGGGAAGCGGGAAAAAGAGCGAAGCGCTCATTGTTTCTATCTTTCGTCAACTACAGCACGAGGCAAAGGAAGTGGAGTGTCAGTGACGAATTGGTGGAAGAGATATGGATACAATCTTTACCTTGTCCGCTTTAAATTATTATTGGTGACAAAAAATGCGGTTTTCACGCCGAGAGCGAGACTTCTGGAGACGGTGAAAGCTTCACGTTACGCATTCCACGGGTTATATCCCTTTCAGAGTCGTGCGAACGCTCTGGAGAACGTGTCCTCCCAGTTCTGTGATTGTGCGACGAACCGTTCACGGTACTGTTGATGCTCGAGTCTGACTCTGACGGAAGGATGGATGAGGACTCTGATGGTGAAGAGCTAGTACTGGAACTCAGACCCAAATCTGAGCACATTGACCGCCATTGTTCGAGAGTGAATGCTGCAATGGCTTCGGAGTAACGACGCTTAGCGTCCTGGATGGAAGCTTGGTTGCGCATGGTAAGTTGGAGGGAAAAGGTGGGAGGGGATTACTGGGGGAGATTGATGGTAAGAGTGCGATTTCGTTGCTGAAAGACGATGGGGGGAACTGGAGCGGAAAGGGGAATAAGCTTATATAGAATCAGGTTAGTGCTTGGAGCAGTGGCAGCGCCTCGCGACGTCATAACTGGACTCACCAAGGTAAATAAACAAAGTCGCAAAATAATTTATAATCAATCAATGATGTAATTTTGTTGTGTCGATCACTTACCGCTTCCAGATTCCGGACCCGGCGTCGTCGTCGTCCTTCGAATTCGCGATGTCGACGATGGTAACGACGACGGCAGTAGCGACGGACCAACGACCGCTTGCGAGCCCAACATGTCTGATCACATAAAGATACAGAACTTGTCGCTGATTGCGTCGGTTTCTGAGTCACCTTGGCCGTCGCTCAACATCCAATCGTCCCTAAAACCTATCCAGCAGCCCATTCACATCACCCTCACCATCGGCCTGGATATCACAACGGCTGCAACAACCGATGACTTGCCACACTCCATCGACTATTCCGAGGTCTCCAAAGTCATTCAGAAAGCTTGTTCACAACCTCCCGGTGGCGTAGATCCAGGCGCTTTCACGGCCTACGGGCTAGCCCTTCACATCCTCTCGGAAGCATCAGCGCATATCTCCATCCCCGTCGACTCCCTCTTTCTCGACATCGATTTCCCAAAGGCCGTACTTTGTGCTAAGAGTGCATCTGTACATGTTGGGAAGCTCAAGACTCCGTCGAATCTCGTAAAGCCACGTTTTCGTATCAACGATCTCCCGGTCCACACCATCATCGGCATAAACCCTCAGGAACGGAAACACAAGCAACCCGTCATCATATCTTGTGAATTCAGACATGGATTTGGAGCCGATGTTGGCACCTCATACAAATTCCCTTTTTCCCAAATGGAGTCTCGGGTGTCTGACGTGCGTCGTTGAACATATGCGCTATTTGTTCGTTCCTTCTATTTTCAGCACCTATAGTTCGTCGAAAATGCAAGCTTTAGAACTGTGGAAGCACTTGCTTATGAGATCGTCCGGGAATGCTTCCAAGGGCTGGAGAATCCAAATAGTTTCGAAATTTCAGTCGAATTGGCGAAACCTGCCGCTATACGCCTCGCTGATGCTCCGGTCATCTCAATAACACGCTCTTACTCCGATTTTCCTATCTTCAGGAAGGAGTTATACAGGTAAGTTGAATATTATTCAAATGAAAAGAATGATCCAATTCGGACTCACTGAGTCGCCTGGAATGAGAAGCCAAGGAAACCCATCAGGAGCAGGAGTAGTCTACGCCACTTTGGCCCTTGGCTCCAACCTTGGAGATAGATTCCAGAACATCGAACGCGCTCTGCGCTTCCTCGCCAATTTCCGTGCATTTTGGGACAAAGATGCACCGAATGAAACTCTCGAAATTCTCGAGACCAGTTTTCTGTACGAAACTGCTCCAATGTACGTCACGGAACAGCCGCCGTTTATCAATTGCGCCTGCTTGGTAGGTGCAAAAATCTCATGGCGCATCCGTCACCACCATCCAAAGTTCTGAAAAATGTGCTTCTATATTGTATTTAGATCGAGACGACCCTATCTGCGGAGAACGTGCTCAAAGTATGCAAGGCAATTGAAAGGGCTGTAGGGAGAGTTCCCAGTGAGCGATTTGGTCCGCGTGCGATAGATCTGGATATAGTGACGTTCGGTGACGAGGTTGTGGATACTCGGTCTGTGGCAGAGAGAGATTCGTTGGAGAACCTCGAAGGCCACCTCATCGTTCCTCACCCGAGAATGACGGAAAGGGAGTTCGTACTCCGGCCACTCAGGGAGTAAGTTTTTCAAGTCGCTCTCATGCACGAGTGCACGACTCTCTGAAAGCATCATCTGATTCGTCCGAGTGTACAGTATTATTCCAGAATGGATTCATCCTTCACTTGGGATCTCGGTGCACGCACTGCTTCGCAAAGTGGAGTCTTTGAAGCGTCCTGACGATCCCCCGATGCTCAAAGTGGTCCCCTTTCCATTTCCTCCACCCTATAATGGCCACAGCGGAAGCTCGCAAGATGACGCACCCAAGACTCAAGCCTATTGGACAATCGCGGAGCCAAACACCAATTTACTTGTATCCCCATCCAATGAGATACCGCCGTCGGACCCCACTGAAACGGGTACACGTGCTATACGGCAAAGGAGAACATACATTATGGCCACCCTGAACGTGACTCCAGACTCCTTTTCGGACGGTGGGGAGTATGCCAGTCTAGAAGGATCCATCGCCTACGTTCAGTCCGCCGTTGAATCCGGCGCTGATATCGTCGACGTGGGCGGATACTCCACGCGCCCTGGCGCAGCCTACGTCACTGCGGCCGAGGAGTCCTCGCGTCTTGTCCCCATCATCCGTGCTATACGTGCCCACCCCGACTCGAAAGTGAACAACGTACTCGTCAGTGTGGACACGTTCCGGGCGGAGGTGGCCGCTGCGGCGATCGAGGCTGGGGCAAATTGTATCAATGATGTTTACGCGTTAGAAGGCCCCTCGTACCCGGCGACGGAGGAGTCTGAGAAGAGTCGAAGGGAGATGCTCGCGCTGGCCCGTCAGTTTTGTGTTCCGGTGATCATGATGCATTCTCGCGGAGATGCGGGGTCGAATAAGGATTACTCTAGTTTTGGAGCAGCAACAGGTCCGGAGAGTGCAGTGGTGAAAGGTGTAAGGGCGGAATTGGGCGCTAAGGTTCGGGCGGCGACAGGGAAAAATGGCTTACGCCGATGGCAGGTCATCATTGATCCTGGTATCGGATTCAGCAAGTCTATGATTGATAATATGGAGTTACTTCGACATGCATCGCAGATAACAGCAGATGTGTCGCTTTCTGCAGCGACACTAGGGATGCAAGGGACACCTTATGTGACGTTGGGCCAGAATCCCCTTGCCAGATATCCCATGCTTATTGGGACATCAAGAAAATCATTCTTGGGCACTGCCCTTACTGCCGCTGAGCGACAGCAGCCAGATGGGATGAACGTCGTATCAAGGCCTGCGAGGGAACGCGACTTTGCAACTGCTGCTGCTGTTTCGTGCGCGGTACAGCAAGGTGCTGCCGTGTTGAGGGTTCATGCCGTTCGAGAAATGATTGACGTTGTAATTGTCGCTGAGGCCCTTATAGGTTGAGTCGTGACAAAATTAATGATTGTCGCTCTATTTGGGACGACCCATCATTCTTGCTTAGGTTGGTTGCCAACTTGATTGGTAGTATACTACAGATGCCAAGTGTGATCGCAATGTAACTTACACACACTCTTGTATACTAGTACAAGCGTGTGAAATCGACGAAGATTCCATCAAGTGATTTCCGTCTTCGTTTGCGAAGAAGACACTCCTGCCCTTTTTCTACCTTCCTCGTCGTTTGAAGCTCATCGGGCTCACACGCTTACTTTGCACCCATACAACTGGGATGGGGACCCCCTGGCACCCTCTAGACTATGTATGCGTTAAGAAGGGACGACAAAACGCATAGTGAAACGAGTCCATTTACCCTCAGCAGCCACCTTGTCGCCCTCTATTACGAGTTGTTCGGGTTATTCGAAGGTTCCTTTGCGTGCACGTTAAGATTTCTTGGCTTCTGGTAAAGATGCTTCATGCTAACAATGAGCCCTTTGCGAGTGTGTAAGTTGTGTGATAGAGCTAGTTGGATTGTTCCTATTGGCCGTTACCGGCTTTCCGAGTCGGGAGCAATGTTTGGTCTGAGCGGTGAAGAGGTGGAAGGGCCCTGAAGTTTGAGCTTGAGGCAGAGGGAGATGTTATGAAGAATCAGACCATAATGTGGTCTAATCCACCCAAACATCTGGGCTTTGCTGTTGATGAAATCATCGATGTCCAAAACGACAATCGTGAAAAGAGTATGAGCAATAACTTGCAACTAAGATCCCATAAAAAACGAACCTTGAATCTTGACTTAGTGTGGATTCAAATATTTGATGAACGCGCAGAGTATGCGAGAAGCCCTAGCAGATACCAATTGCCTGTCCGTCTTCATCTACCAGGGCAAGCCTGGCTTCGCGCATAGGTCTTCTCGTTTCAATCGTTATTGGGTGCGCACTATGCGGGCGGCTCATGTCCGGCTCATGCTCCTCGACCGCTATCTTCCAGCCATCCAGAACCGCACGGACATACAGCGAATATTTAACGTCGTGAATAATTTTCAGATACGAAAAAGCATTGTTGCCATCATCCGATTCTTGAAAGTCGTCGATGACAGATGACTGTCCAAATGTGAGGGAGACTAATCCAAGGGTATCTAATCGCCTAATAGTACAAAGGTCGTCCCATAACGTCTTGATGGTTTCTTGGGTCCATAAAATGGAGGTCGAGGAGAAATCCTTCAGGTAGAATGGTAGGATCCGGGCATCTGAAGCTTCTTCCCAAGGAGTAGAACCTTTGAGAGGGATAATCCAAGCGCTACGAGCATTTGGGTCTGTGTTGAGAGTCACAAGTGAATCTCGAGTGTAAGGTGCGAGTGGCCTGAGAGGAGTCTTGCGAAATGGCTTGAAGCGTTTAAACACCTCGTAAGCTCTAGCGTCACCTGTTGCCGATCGTGGTTGTTTGTTGAGGCGAATACATTTGGTGGTACTATCTTCAGCTCCTTCACCGTGAGCTCTCTTGAGAACCGAATGCTTATTTGACGACGACGTTTCAGACGCGTTTTTATCTCGGAGGGACAGAAGATATGGCAGAAAGTCGGTTCCTTGGAACTCTAAAGGTCGCGCGGAATCGACTTCAACGTCTGAATCAGGATCGTTCCACTGCTTGTAAGATCGAGTTCTTGATGAGAAAAGCTGCGGTCTTTGGGGCGGCGATTGCTTGAATTGGTACACGCGTCGGCATCTTGATCCTGATCAAGGCAGTCAGTTTCCCATCGCAATAGTGATGGAAATTGATGCTCACCACGGCATTCAGGCGGGCCCACGGCGCGCCATTTACCACCATCGTTTATTGCATTTATTAATTCACGACCCTCCTTTAAGAGAAGAAAAGAGACTGGTTGCTTGTCTTCACTACTACTGGTAGAAACGAGCGTGTGCACTTCCAGATCGCTTCTTCTCAATGAAGTCATAACAGGCTAAGAGCATGACAGCCTGAATTTTCACGTTCAATGAGAGCAGGAGCTGAAATTAGGGGGAGATTCGACAATTGCCGACGAGTACAGCCGGCACGTCGAGGTGAAGTGAAGGCACCGACGAAGGAGAGGTTAAAATGAAACACGCAGTTCGGAAATCGGAAGTGGTGGTTCGCGAATGATCGACGCCTTCGCGTAGCGCGTACGCGGCGCGTCTTTTTCAAATTCGGACCGTGTTCAAGACGAGGAGACACGAGGCGAGGCAGGCGCCCAGTCGAGACTGAACAACACTCGGCAACCGCCTTTTCTCTTCGCCACGATGAGCGCCGCAGCTCACTATCACTGAGCTCGCATAGCACCGTTGTGCGGCTTGTCTTTGTCCCATCGCCATCTGCTTCATGTGAGTGATTGGTTTTCTTTCAATCTGATCAACTTGTTGGACTGATTTACTCACTTTCGACGCTTTATAAGACCCATCATATTGTCTTTTTACGCCCACAGGCACTATCGTTCATTTTTGTTTACAGAAAACTACTCTATGAGCTATCCGATAGCATAATTTTGCATCGCTAATTACTACTATGTACGCCATTTCACGCTCAGCCAATGCATCTCCGCTTCCAGCGAGATCGCCCACGAGACCCCTTCCTCCTACGCCCCATACAGAAAACGCAGAAGACGAAAAAAATAGCGACTTAACATACCTTTTGGAGTCTGATCCCAACGAACCATTTCAACTGCTCGAGTCGTATCCCTTGAGGTAAGCACTTCCTTTTAATTTCGGCTTGAGGGATGCGCGCCATCTTGCAGTTTAACTTTGTCTCCGAACTTCAAAGCCAGAAAGAAACTGACGTAGACTTTCTTGTCACCTTGACGACAGTTTGTTGTGCCGTTATTATAACGTAAAGCAGGTCACTCTAGAGGAAGGAGTCCCTCCTCCCACCAAACTCGACGTACCGCTCCTACGAAAGTCAGCAGATGCCGTCAGACTATTGCCGACACATGTTCTGGCAGTGTCTGAGCCGGAAAGGACAAGCAAACAGAGCACAGATGCTAGCCACGCGAGCTTGCGAACAAATGGCCCGGTTATGATCCCCGTGAACGCTGACCATTGGGAACGTTATCTTACGACCGCACTTCCGAGAGAGGTGTATCAACCCCCTTCGACGCCCACTTTATCAACACGACGTCATGAACGTCACTCTAGAGCGGATTCCCTTACTTCATCGTCTAGTAGCTCGAGTTGCAGGTCGTCGACGTCTTTAACAAGACCCTCTACGGTGCTATCGTTGCCCATACACCATATTCGTATTCCGTCACCAAAGACACTACCTCTGCTTTTGCTTCTCGTGCTGAAGATCGTGCCGGAAAGCCTCGTTCTTCCGGCCCTCCTACCTCGTACCGTCCTGTACGAACTACCAGCGCCTTCCGGGATACTGACAGACAGATTATTGACGTGGCTATACCCTGAGCCGGAGCGCACCCCGAAAGAAGAGCCAAAAAAAGTGTCGAACCGGAAGATTCGCACGGGGAGGGATCGTCAAGCTACCATCCGAGCCCCGATCAGGTCGAAAAGTCCACGACTCATGCCTCCCACTTCACCACTTCTTCCTCCCACTCGAGCAGCTCTACCCTCACCCAGTCCATCTTCGACTCCAGCCTCGCTTTCCCCATCACCATCTCGACCATCTTCTCCTCCGCCTCCTCTACCATCTCTTTCCATCCCACCTCCAAGCCCGACTCTCCTTCTCCCAGAACCTATTTGCGTTCTTGCTGACCCGATACTTGCGACTAACGCTGACTCACGACTCCTCGCATTGGCGCAGCAAAACCTAGGGCTCTGGGTAAACGCCCTCTCGCTCGGCGTGCGCAATACGGATGCATCGAGACAAGTTGAGCTCGCGTGGACGGTCGTCTCGGATGCTCGGAGGAGACGGTTCGGGGACTTGAGCTCTAATTCTGGATTGAGGAGACCCTCGCTCTCCAAGTCGAGATCGGCGCCTGATATCAAGCGGGTTTGTTGACATGGTCGTGCTCCAGCTGCTCGCCATTCGAAAAGCATTTCTTTCCTTTGGTCCACCCCAGCCGACAATAAACCCAAAAATCCCGACAGGTCGTGCTCGTGAAACCAAGAAAATCGACTAAACTGCTGCACGTTTTTATCCTCATTTAACGACACCTAAGGGCCTTCGTCATTCTTATGCAAGACTTAAGTTTCTCATGTCTACCACGGACCGTATTTAATTTACAATCATCTAATGTTTCCCATCATTTTCCACGCATCTCCTACCTCACGATCTATGGCAAGTTGCACACACACACTTCATCAAAATCCAAGTCATCCACTCTTTTTCAAATCATGGCATCACTATTCATAGCTCAGCTTGCAACTAATCATTTCTTCGAAACTTAAAATATAGTCCAATCTAATTCCGATGTGATAGGTAATAGATTACTTACAGAATTATATCTAATCGTTTTCCATTTGAATGAGTGAAGTTCCAGCCCATCCATTTTACAAATCAAATTACCGCACAAACAAGTTTATGGAAGCCAATGAAGGGGATAGAACAACGATGGATGCTTCCGGACACAACTAAAGACTATTGAAGACTTCAAGCTGATTCTAGGAGAAAACAAGACATAAAATGAGGCAAGTGGAAGAAGACAATATGCAATGACCAATAATAATATTTAGCTCAAAAGATTGCTCGAGCTAGCGACAAGTCTTTGAAAAATGGTATCAAGGTCAGGGCTGTCCTTTTCCAACACATTCTCCAGCGTAGGCGTCATGAGTGATTTATTCAAGTTGACCGCATATGCTTCCGATGCCGGAGTCGAAACGTTGCTGGGAAGATCAGGAACAGAGCAATTAGGAGGAGACGAAGCTGGTGGGAGCGGTCGATAAAGTCTATTTGTCGGAATGCCGGATCGCCATTCACCGGCCATCCGCTTTTCTCGCGCGCATTTTGGCGTTGCAGTACGTGATTGTAGCTTAGTTGGAATGCTCCCCATGTCAGGCGAAGCAAGAGGGAACGCTTGTTCTTCTTGAGACCCGAAAGTGTTCGAAACCTCAGCGCGTCGTGTGGGAAAGGGGATGGTGGATTCGTCGATTATTTGACTAGAGTATTCTGACGCAATGCTTCCGGAACGGTCCTGAGTGTCCCTCTGTGAAGCAGCAGACAGGACAGAAGTTGCCGTTGGAGCTGTTGTCAAAGCCGGGATGGAGCCATTGCTCTTCCCCGAAGCAATCATAATAACGTTGGCAATGGATGGGAGCTTGAGTGGGCCAGGGAATGGAAAGTCAAGGCCAAGGCCAAACGACCCACTCACTTCTGGTGAAGCTTTTGGAGGAGATGGGAACGAGAAAGGACTAGATTGAGCAGGTCCAGCCATGCTTCGATTCAAATCTGGCATGGTTTTCGAACGTCGCAAGTCCGGTTTGACAGCTTTTGCAGGCGTAGAGTAAGGACACATACTAAGGTCTATGCTCGCTCTCTCACCCCGAGACGTGTCAGGGGAGCAAAAGCCGGCGATTCGAGACGGGGTATCGGCCGTAAGGCACTTCTCAATGACTTCGGTTTGGGGGGATAAGCTAGACAAAAAGCTCTCGTATGAAGCGACCTGTGGTGTATCTGAGTCTCGACCCTCCGTGACCCTATTCTCTTTTTGAGAGAGGAACTTCCGAAGGGAATCGATCTCGATCTCGCTTCGACGAGCCTCCTTTTCAAGGTCCATAATGCGTTGTTCGAGATGAACCTTCTCGATTTGGTGTCGTTGTATGATATCAAGGAGGTGGGCTGCGAGTCGATCGAAGCGGGCGCATTGAGCATCCAGGGATTTCTGAAGGTGACTAGTCAATTCTGGGCTGCTCTGCACACCAACTTCCTTTTTGTTGCCTGCTTCGCGTCCGGATTTCGGTGTAATGGGACTTATTGGCACAGAATGCTCTGAAATACGATCAAGGCGATCTACGCTAGCTGTGAAGAACGATGTTTTCACGGTCGGCCTTCCAAGCGCAGAAGCACGAGGACCTTTCTGATCGAGAATTTGAGTGTCGCTTTCCGCAGAAGGAACGAGAGTACCGCTTTGCTTTGTTGACGCTTGATGTTCGCTGGCAGTGGTCTTCATCAGAGCGCATAAAGGGCTCTGCGAATCGAGAGCAACTTCCTTTGAAAAAGCGCTACGCTTTAGACGACAGAGTGACGTATCAAGAGGTTCAATGTCTCCAAGGGGCGGCGGGGCGGCGGAAGAATCTAGCACAGAACCAAAAGACGTTTCCGAACGCTCCAGCTCACTGTTACGATGTGGTTGCTGAAGAGAAACATTTTGACTCTTATCAAGGCTGTCGTCGTAGTAAGATGAATCACTATCTCCTACTTCAACTCCAAGCTCAGACTCCAGCATGTTTGCCACTGATAACGTTACCTTCTCCGAACCAATGCGGACATGTGTCGCTCTGGGACGTCGTACAGGTGATCCAGTCAAGTCTGACGAACTGGCTGCAACTGCATACGCCATTTCCGGTGAGACTGGGTGGTCTCTAATACTGATCGATCTCCTTCGAGGTGATCTCTGTATCGTCTCAGGGGACAGAGAAGCGTTGCTCGTGGGACTTCTTGACATATCCATAGAGATCTTTGGGGTACTAGGCTTTTTCGGAGAGGTCTTAACCGCGGTACCACCAGTAGGAAGAATTTGACTTTGACGAGTTTGAGGAAGCGAGATCGATGATTGAATAGGTCCGAAAGATGATTCAAACTGAGAAGACTTGGGAGACGCGAGGCTAAGCATCGGAGGTATCGGTGCAACCCTAGGAGATACAAATTCACTCTTGTCGTTACCAGTGTCTTGCTTTGCCAGACTTAAACCATGTATAATATCGGGCCTCGCCAGCGGAATTTCTGTTTCTAGCTTTTCCGATGAAGATTTGAAGAATCCCCGACCTCGTGTCACTGATTTAAGGTCTGCAGAAGAGTATCGAGAGGAGAGAGAAGGTCTACCGGTAACTCGCGACAGGAAAGAGGCCTTCGGTTTCAAAGACGATCGCTTCTCGTACTGTGTGGCCGGTCCCTCGGGAGCGGACAATCGAGTACTCGACGGAGACATCATTGTATGCCGAGCATGAGGATTGTGAAGTCGTTGAGATCCTGGTGTTCCAAAAGGCACTTCGGGTCGTGGAAGTTCTAAGTTCACGGCCGACAACGAGCCCGCTAGCACGTAAACATGCATAAGAAAATACAACATTTAAGATGAACAAGGGCTCACCTGCACCCATTGAAGAGCGTGCCAGACGAGCAGCAGTTCTGTGAGGAGGAGCATTGAGTTCGAAATCGAATGCCACCTCGAAATACGTACTCATTCGCTAATTGGGTCACTGTTTTATAATGACCACTGTCAAGCTCCGCTGGTGCAATCTCATCTACTATGTCACTAGACTTGAGATTGGCCATTGACTTGCGTCTCTTGCCCAAGAATGGTATGCGCATCTTGTCCTCGCCCGCTGTATTTTGATGACGGTGTGTTGTGGAAAGCTGAAGCAGTGGCAGTTAATGATGTCTGATGAGTGGAAGACTTGAGAGCGCTCCAGCGAGGCTTCAACCTCGCTGACACTCGTAGCAGTAGACACTGGGTATCGCAAGTGAGGAAGGTATATTATAAGAATGGGATAAGAAGTGGAGGTAAAGGTTGATTATTGTGTATTGGACCCGGGCTTTTCGAAAAGGGTTTCCCACGGGCTGCGCAACAAATATGGATATATATATTAACTTACAAGCTTCCAAATGAAAGTTGTAATGGCTTAGTGGTCTTATAGTGTAGCTGGTTATCACACGGGATTCTGATCGAAAGGAAATTTCCCGTGACCCCGGTTCGAATCCGGGTAGGACCTTTTGAAACAGAATTAATTTTTTCTTCAAATTTATTCTTGATTTTTATCCTTTAAATCGAGTTTCACGCCCACAATCCAGCAACTCAGTTGGCCGAGATAATGTTTATTTGTTCGTTATGATGTATAAAATGCAGCAGCGAAATGTACATGTATATATTTTGCAACTCCTGATGTAACAGGGGTCCCAGTACTATGCAGCAGCATTCCTGTCTTATGCTGACGAATGAGACTTAGGCAAAGTGTGTATCAGGAAGATGTATTCGAATTGCATGTACATAGTAGAGATGACTTGAGGCCATATAAGATCGTGCCCTTTCTTCTCTTCTCTTCCTTTCTTACCATCATCTGCCTCTGCCAGCTGCACTCTGTCTCCCAAACAAAATGCGCCTTTCTCAGTTCATCATTCTCTCTGCTCCCCTTCTAACCGCCGTCTCCGCGCGCCCTGTAAGTACAATCCACATCTATCACTATCCACCCACTGATGCTGACGAGCATCGCAGAACCCCCAGGCAGATTCCGAGTTGGTGTCGTCCTCTGCTGGAGGCCTTGGTGGTGAGAGCACTGATAGCTCTTCTGCGGACGGCTTTGGTAGCTCTGCAACGGATAGCCTTGATGGTTCTGCTACAGATGGCTTCGGAAGCTCTGCTACAGACGGATTTGGTAGCTCCGCATCCACTGGCACGGATTCTGCCTCTGACGCCTTGATGACTGACGCTGCTGACTCCAGCTACAACACTGATACTGCATTCTCTTCCGACTCCAGCTCGACGGACACTGCCAGCTCGTCGTGCAACACGGGCTGCCCGTCCGGCCAACCCCAGGGCGGCATGATGCCCATGCCCTTCATGGGTGGTTCCAACGCTGGCCAGAGCTCGGACGATGACAGCATCAACATTTGGTCCTTCCTTAACATCTTTAGCGGTAACGGAATCAAAATCCCCACCGGCGGTCACCATAAGGGCGCAGGCGCCTGCGGCGGTGATGCCTCTGGCTCGAGCTCTTGCCCGGATTCTTCAGCTACGGACAGCGCGATGAGCCCAGAGGACACCGAAGAGTGCACTGACGAAGCCGAGTCGGCCACCGGGTCTGACGCCTTCGGCGCGACTGATTCCCCCACCAGCACCGACGCAACCGGCTTCGGCGCCAGTACGGACACTGCGGCAGCCTCTGACAGCACTGCTCCTGTTTCTGGCTTTGGCTCGTCCGACTCTGCTTCTGGATTCGGCTCCGACTCGACAGCCGCTGGTGCTGCTCCGACTAGCGATTCAGGCTCTGTCTTCGGCGGGGACGATTCTAGCTCTGCTACCGATGGTGGCCTCTCGTCTGGCTCTGGCGCAGCTCCCACTGGCTTCGGTGCTGCCTCAGGCTCTTCTGACTCGAGTTCGTCTGTTTCCTCTGACTCCCTTACGGCGACTGGCTCACTACCCTCTAGCGCAGGCAACCCAAACGTAACTGTCGTTACATCAACAGTAACTTTGTCTTGAAGTATCTTTGCAGCTTAGTTCCCATTGCGACTGCTGCTTAGATGAAGGGCTGCAAACTAGCATCAGCGCAAACTTTCTTTTCCCTTTGATTTATTTGTTTTGTACCTACTCTGTTTAAGTTTGTAGCCTTGATGGTCCATAGAGTTTCGAATCAATTCTCCTACTTTTCTGTATGGCATCTGATGTGTCGCAAGTGAAGCGCATACCAGTTACACAGGAATTCTTAGACGTTTTCGACGTGTAGTTGTTGACCCGCTTTGAAAAGCTGTCGAAATGAGCTGTAGTGCGCGCGATGGAATCTCAAAACATTCGCCTGGAATATCATTGCGCCAACTTCAAATGAGTGAAATTCATCGGTCTTGAGTACAGTATTTAACGTACCTTGAGTTTTCTCTTATTGTACCTAGTGGTAGTAGTGCCCGCTAGGCTTACCCTACCAGTGAAGACATCGGGACCCAGGAGATTATCGTAAACGGAAGATCGTGCACCGGCACCCTTAGCATCACGATTTGAGACCTCGACCCATTCCGTGAAAATGAATCACTAAGCCAACGACTTCCTTGAGAGAAGAGAGAAGAAAGAACTATAGACCGTAGATAGAAAGACTTGTAGGGGCTTCCGACATGTTTTGAGTTCCGTCGCTGCGTAAAATTAGGACAAAAAGCGGAAAAAGCGACTGCCGTCATTTCGCTTGGGCACTTGGCTCAACCCAGAGAAGCGGCTTTTGGTGTCGTCCCAGCCAGCCGGACAGCCCGTCGCAAGAGAGGACCGACAAGTGAGGGATTCCTGGCTAGACACGCTTGCCCTCGTCGTCCATCACCATGCCCGCTCCCTTGATCAATGATGTCGAGTGCAGCGGTGCTCTGCAAGATTTGGAGTTCGGTGTTGAATCGGGAGAACAGTCTCGGACGACGCTCGGACCGGAACCAGCCGACGCCGCCGAGGATAAGGCAGCGTACCCACACCACCTCTTTTCGTCCTTGTCGTTTCCTTCTGTACGATGGAAAACACCCCTTTTCGAGCTCTGGCAACAAAATCGACGATATGAACGGTCTGAGGCAATAACAAGGCTATCTCCTTCACTGGAAATGGTGGATATGGAGGCTGACGCTGTCGAGCTGACCCCTTTACACGTCCGTTCGCTCCTAGGTCGGTCAAATTCAAATCGCGTTCGTGGGCAATCAGTTTCGAGCATTTCAAATACGATGCATGCCACTGGCCATGGCCACTTCCCGAGCATTGATTCTGATGCTTCAACGTGTCCGCCGGACACACCCACCTCTCAAGCTGCATTCGATCCGTGTGAACGATCTGTACACGTACAACTACGTCCGCTCGATAGGAATGGTCCAGCTGACTCGGCCTCTGTCTTCTTCCCAAGCACGTACTCGCACAGGCCCGCTCATGAATTCCCACTGGGAGGTTCTCAAGATGAGTTAGAGTCGAGGGAAAGGACGAACGAGTTATCCGATGTTGACACCGAAACCCCACCGTTGACACCCATGTCGCCTCGCCAGACACGCTACAAGCCACGGCTATATGTGTCCCCTCCTGTCGTACATCCAAACGAGGGAACGTGCAAGGAAGCTGATGTCCAATCACCAACATCGTCAGGTAAATTTCTGTATTATCTTATCAAAGATGATAGTATCTGATATGCGTCCGGTTAGATGATCATAGGCAAAAACTATTTGATCTATCGCTCGAAACGGACTCCTTACTGCCCACAGTGTCAGCATCCAACTCGCGTAGCCTATTACCAGAGCCTGTGGTACAAAGCTCCATCGTTACGGTGCCCTTATCCTTCACTCGTACGGAAAGCATCGTGCATTTGATCGGCATCGTTACAATTTTTTTCCTCATCGTCCTGTCCGTCTATTTGACGCTCGCGAATGTCGTTATGTGATCTCTCGGCGTGCGCAATGAAGAGTTAGGAAGATGAGACATGGTAGAATGGACTTGTGTGCGCTCGAGACGGTGGGGATTGGATGACGACGACTCACTTTATACGCAACGAAACTTAATGAGATGGGAGTGGGAAAAGTTTACGATTACTTTATGTTTTATTTTACGAATCGCAGCCATGGTCATGACTTTGATCCAGCATAATAATTCACCTCTGTATGTTCAATCGAGTTCGAAGCATATGCTCTGGTTAGATAACGTAAACATTTGCTTGGTCATCTTCGCCTTATATATCTTGCCATGCGCCACCCCACCTTCCTCGCTCCGACGGCTTCCTTTACTTACTCACCACCTTAACTGCGCGTGTGCCAACCGATACTACGTACGACGATGGCACCTCCCACTTGCGAATCCATTTTGCGCTTGTACGGTTCAACGTTACGAACGGCGCGATCGTTTAGCTCGTATAATTTCCGCGAGTACTTTATGAGGAGAGCAAAGGATACGTTCAGGGCTATTCAGGTGCGTTCTTAAACTGCCTTTGCAGCTGAAGCGCTGACTGATCCCTTTGTTGGTCATCATCTCTGGTCCTCTTTTCGCACCGGTGCCTACATTCTTAATCATGAACTTATGATTGAACGCCAACATGGCGAAATAGAACGAACGCGACCCAGATCGCGTTGGCGCCCTTTATACCGCTGCTATCCAAGAGCACGCAGTTCTGCAGCGCAGTGCACTCGTGAACCGGCTCTACGGAGGCTGGCGGCTCGTCGTCGAGAACCAGAAAGCACTTCGGGACCGCGGTGACACTTAATCCGATACGACGTCGAGTTGCTGTTTGTTGAACCGAATGCCGGGAACTTTGGGAATGACGCCTTATCACCAATGGCGAGCCTGTAATACGAACCATGATGACCCGCCTTTTGTATATCGCTTTACATTGAAATAATTTCCTGGATGAATTGTGGTCCCCCTTGAAAGGTTATACACATATGATGGCTCCAGCCGGCTCAAATTATTGTCAAAGCCTGACGAAACTTAAACAAAACAGATATTTCGGATCTCAAATGTGTCAAAAGCCACAAGCCAATAAAATAATTATTAGAACGTCAAAGTTATAATATTACATTGCTGAGCTGAAACGCCTCATTCCCGTTGTAAAAGTGCAAGTAGCCCCAGGCCGCCCAATAGAGCATATTTCAGTTGCGGATAGTCGTTCTGAAAGTTCGAGTCAACACCTTATCTAAGGAAGCTCAGACGTAAAGTGGAGCTTACCATTGCTATAGTCACGTATCCAATGTAAGGAAGGAATCTAACGATTTACTATTAAGCACCAGACGCCATCGAACACGCTAATGACACGTACCCGCTGACTTTACCAACGATATGTTTCTTCTCTAGCCATTTCAGTCCCTGATATAAGCCAATATCGTCCTGAGCATTATTATCGCCTTTTGTCAGGAGCAACTGTCTTTGATTAAGAGGCGAAGCGGCGATATAACTAAGAGGGTCACGAATGAGATCCGCAAAGCTAAAGTTTCAAATTCATTCAGGCTCACTCTTTCGATTTTGAGATCACGTCCCGAGCTTCAATGACACGGTGTACAATGGGGATGTCACCACCAGGAAGCCGATAGACAGTGATATCGCCTGTTTTGTACTGTTGGCCAGCGGGGTTTGTAAGGAATAGGAGGTCACCACGGTAGAACGCAGGCTCCATTGATCCACTACGATAAAGACAACTCAATGAGGTTCACGACAACAGATAATTCTAGTGCGCACCTGAGAACAACGACAATTGGCGATTCGGTGTTGCAGACCAACCCCAGTCCCTTCCAGATCATGAGCCCAGAGGCAAGGACGGACGCGAAATTGAGGAGTTGTAAGAGAACCTTGAAGCGGAAATCACGTCGAGAAACGTTCGTCAGACAGGTGCTTAACATTCATGAATATGTACGACACGCACATATCGAAACCCTAGTCTTCGGATAGTCTTCAACTCTTCAGAGAACATGGGTGATTTGGCGCGTATGTAGAGTTCGAGGGCAGTTAAGAGACAATCAAAGATGGGACTGCAATTGCAACGCGTAAGAATGTCGTAGGACAAGTGCAGGGGAACTGGTGTAGATGGTCGCTATGCAAGTCCTTGACGGAAACACGTCAAAGAGTCGGAGAGTCGAGCGGACACGTTGGGGTAGATCACGTGTAATTTTGTGGACACTTCGGCTTCGGGAGTCTTTCACCCTTTCACCTCAAACCAACATATTCGTTCCGAATGTGCATCCCATTCAACCCATCTATAACAAAATGAAAACTTCTCTTCTACTCCTTTACAGTAGACTAGAGGCATTGATTCAGCGAAGAGGCTGCACTGCTGCCAGCTAAGTCGTACTCGCAGTATGCTATCAAGAGAAAACAGACCATATAAAGTACTGATTACTGGGTTGATATGTTATACAGGATCCTAAATAAATAAACAAATACACCATCCGACGTAAACCCAAAGGAGTGAGTGTGGTCATTGTGACCCAAAAGAAAGTAGTCATACTGAAACTTCGTTCGACTTCTTCGCATGTTCCAGTGCTTCTAATCAAGTAAACCAGGTATAGGGTGCTCAAGTCTTTCAGGCGAGAAGTTAGCTTTGACTCTTTGATTTTCATTCGCAGAAAAACGTACACATTGGCCAAGGAAGTCACTGCGGGACTCTGCGTCAGTGTGGGGAAGGGCGTGGCCGTGCACGCCTGGATCACGTCGGAGACGGTTGAAGTGCCTGGGAAGAACGGTGCGTCTGATGCTGTGTCAGCCCCTGGAAAATTATATTAGCTACTAGCGCTGAAATTTTTTGACATAACCCAGAGCCCACCGGGAACGACATCCGAACAGTCGACCAGAGCTGATTCGTCCTGCTGTACGAGGGCCAGCCTGTGCATAGCGTCCGCGAACTTGCTTCGCATGCTGGACTCGTCCGTAATGAAGCTCTGCCATGTGCATGCAGTTCGTGCGTCGGTCGCCAATAAAGCATCAGATGGGATGCGGAAAGCACCGTCAACAGTGTCGTTCAACATGGTTTCTATGAAGAACTGGCTATCAAGTATAGCTGGCGTGCTGTCCAGAGGTTGACCCTGCTTGAAGGAATCGGAAGCCCCGATCGAATGAGAGGCTAGCAAGGCAACGACATCATCCCCACTAAACCCAACTTCGGAGAAGCGTTGGAGGATGGTGCCGACCGAATCTAGGTTATAGACTGGATTAAGCCGGATGCTTCCCAGAAATATAGCGTCAACATACCTGTTGGGAGAGAAACGGTGTTTTCCGGAGCTGCCTCCTTAGCAGGAGGCCTCCCCGCGAGAAAATCGAGCTTCGGCGCTCCAGCACAGTTCGAAATTCCGACGGCAGAGGCGAAGTAAAGGAGGTCTCCTTCAGAAACGTTGAACTGACTAATAAGAGGTTTGAGAAAATCGACTGCATCCGATACACCCCCATCCGCGTTGCCATTGTGTGTGAGTTCCTCGGCGAATGTGATGATAGACCCGTCCGCTCCTCCTCCACCCTGCGTAGGCGAGAAACCAACGGCGTCGTGGAATGTAAGGCGAACTGCTTCGCGGACATCCTGGCCACATTCATTGTTGAAAAGATTATCTTGGAGGAAATCGCGCACTGGGAACCATGTACAACAGGCCTGGTTGGCCGTCATGCTACCGTCCGGACATGTAACACGACGAGTCAAGGCTGCTGTTGAGACAGAGATTGAAAGAGAGAGAGCGAACAGAGCGAATAGTTTGGAAAAGGCCATGTTAATTAATAATTAAAAGAAAGGTTATTAAAAGGAATGTTGATGTTCGTTGGAATGCTGATAGGAAATTCTTGTAGATACCATGAACCTTTTATACTACTCTCGACTCAGCCGACTGCCGCTCGTCCTTCATCATGGCATAGCAAAAGAGACCCTTGAGGATGTCCTTGAGCTCACTTTACGGGTCTGCAGTGACACGGTCTTATCGCCCGTCATAGCGAAACGCAGAAGTCGCAGCCCATCACGACAACCTATGGTGATATTTTCCCATTCCAGTACTCGACCCCGACGGACAGCCGGTGTCAAATACCCGTACTTGCACGTTCGCGGCTATCCACAGCACGCAAACTCCCTCAGGCATGAGAATCCTTCGAGGGAATTGGCGATTCGGTTTGCCGGCTGTTACCTGCCTTAATCCATGCTATTCGCTGTCTTGACTACCCAAATAGTCATTTGTAGCGTGGGATTGACGAGAGTTACTCGTCATAAGGGTCGGTTGCGAACGTTTCGATGCGACAATGGATGGTAGCGCTCGAAAATTACACGCAGGGTAGTGTCGGGTCTGGCGTATTGGGAAACGAGGCTAGGATTAAATGCAGATCAAATGTAAATCAGATGATATATATCAGCATTGAGAACGGAGCCGCGCTAGAGGCAGTGCATGTAAAAATATGCTTCGATACTCACAGAGCGCCAAACAGACTGACTCCCTTGATTAATGCTTGAAGCCTAGCAGAGCATTGTGCGGAACGTTTCATCATTGTGTAGAGCCGAGAAAATGACTAGTGTTCCTTCACTCGAGATGTTGAAAAACGTAGAAAGTCTGATAAGGAACATCTGGGATCCCTGGGGCGATTGAACGGAACCTGATAATTGAGCTGTGATAGCTGTTGTTGCCCGTGATCGTTTCCCAAATGTAAGTTGTCGAGTTGCATTATGAGATTATTACTTCGGAGCATTGAAGTTTCTGTGTGTAGATTTGACGTCAAGTATTTTGGAGTATGAAGGCCGAGTCTCCTGTTTTGAAGTTAGATGGCAAGCACTACAGAATTACCAATCGGTGCCTTCCGATAGTTTGGGTCGTTCGCCATCTTACTTAAAAATTTACAGAAGTAATATCTAAGTTAAGGAGAAAACACAACTGATTGTGCAGGTAAGCTGCTAGTATGCTGTATCAGAGACCGTTGAAGATGGTTGAAGGAGAAGCTGAGGGAGGGTGGCGTGAGGCGTGAGACGCGTCGCGACGCGTTCATCATTTGCATTTGCATGTGTTTACTTTTATTCCCACGCCCCGTGATAGCCGAAAGCCCGGCGCTCTCCACGTTTTCTAACCCGCACCATTATGTCTAGCGGGATAGAGCAAGCCATTGGATACGACGCAGGAAGTGAAGCGGTACGAATATTAGATGCTGTATCTGCCAAAGTCGATAACAACTTGTGGTAGGTGGCCTGGAACAAGCGAGATCTGTTACTTTACGCCCTTGGAATTGGATTCAAGAAGGATGATCTAAAATTCGTCTATGGTATGAAACTATTGCGATATAATAAAAGCATATCATGATCTGACAACATTTTTAGAGCTCGGTACGACTAGTACCCTACAGAATGACACGAAACGTTACTGAATCTTGTTTTCCAAGACAAAAATTTCGCGGCTTTCCCAACATATCCAGTCGTCTTGCCTCTGAAGGGTGAGACTGAAGAACTCAACCTTTTCAAGGATCGTGTGACGCAAAGGACTGTACCAGGTCTCCCCGCGTTTGATCCAAACAGAGGTGTAAGTAATGCAATCTTCGAGCGGACGAATAGTGTCCTCATACACTGGTTCATCTTTTGAAGGTTCATGGGTCACAGACGATTGAGATTCTGAGACCGCTTCCTCTTTTCAGTGGTTCAGGATGGAAAGTCACGAAGCGGATTGTTGGAGTGCACGAGAACAGTGAGTCATGATCTCAATATTTCGATTTTCACTAGAAGGCCATTTGCAGAATCCGGCGTCATAATTGACTACGAGAATGTGCTTATCGATGCGTCTGGAGCACCGTACACGAAATGTTATGTGCGTTGTTTGCTGTTCGAGCCCTAAGAGGATCTCAGACTCATTGATTCTGTCTCAGAATTCCGCCTTCAACGTTGGAGCAAAAGTAACAGGACAGAAATTCTCTAAGAGCATTGCTGGTCCACCTGCTGCAAAGCCTGTCCCAAAGGGCAGAAAGCCAGATTGGATTGTGAAGGACCAGACGTCTTCTGAACAGGCTGTCCTCTATCGCCTTTCTGGGGACTACAATCCGCTCCATATAGGTAAAAGTAGTAGTCGGATTGTGTCGAAACCATCACTAACGCACACTAGACCCCCGCATTGGGACCGCAGCAAACTTTGGAGGTGTCATCTTGCATGGTTTGAGTACTTTTGGCTTTGCTGCTCGGGCAGTGGTGAAAGAAGTGGGTAGTAACGACGCGAATGCCTTGCGCTTCTTTGGGGTACGCTTCACTAGCCCCGTTAAACCTGGCGATTCTCTCGAGACCTCGATTTGGGAAGTTGGGAAAGGGCCTGAAGGGACAACTGAAGTGGTATTTGAAACAAAGAATCTGGCGTCTGGGAAGGTGTGTCTAGGAGGGGGTAGTGCTCATGTGAGAATGAAGGAGAAGAGTAAGCTGTAAATACGAATTTTGTCATTAGTCTTGTATCACGGCGCTACTACATCGCATCTTAAGGCATTTCAAAGAAATTTAGGAACAACCTGATGGTGAAGAAGGATCAAAGCGAAAGTTACATTATCTACTCCTCTTTTCTCTCTCTAACGCTTCAAACCCGCGATAAGTAGTAATGGCGTTGAGGAGAGTCGAACTTGCGCCCTCCGGATAAAATGCGGCTCGACTATTACGCAAATAAATAAGAAGCGTGAGAAATCTTTGCCTGGGAAAAGAGTGCCCAATGAGCGTCCTCGTAATTCACGTCCTCCCGAGTGTCGTCGACACCGACGCTTCTTCTTCGTACCTCTCCTTTTCCTTCCCCATTGCGCTGTCGGCCCCCTTTGACCCGGAGAACGTCGAGCTAACGTCCTCGACGTTACCGTCGCCATGATTATTAAATCTTTGCCGTCGTCGACAGCGCGCATCGTAAAAGTCGCTTCGTCTTCGTGTAGAGGCAGTACGTTTAAAAACTCAATCATTTCGTGTTTCTTCGGAGGACTCAATGGTATTTACAATTAGGCCACAGGACGTTTGCATCGACGTCTTCGCGGCAGGCCGATATCACGTTAACTATTGACGGAAAAGAAGTAACCGTACCTCAAGGTCCGCTTCCGCTACCTTTTCAACGGCACCCAACCCGAGGTATTAACATCTAGGGAACTAGGTTCTGCTCTTATTCAAGCTTGCGAGGCTGCAGGATCTCCTATACCAAGGTTAGCTTGTCATTTCTTCGTTGGACTATATTTTTTCGAGGTATTGACCGTACTATTTCCTTTAGATTTTGCTACCATGATAGGTATGTAGACACGAAGAGCTGGATTTTCGATCTGCTGAACACCTTCCAGGCTGGCTATTGCTGGTAACTGCAGGTATGTCGAATGGCTTGGTGATGTATTTTTGCTCTCATAAATTTACAGGATGTGTCTCGTTGAAGTCGAGCGGTCGCCTAAGCCCGTCGCGTCTTGGTTCGTTGAGATTAGTTTCGTTGGTAGCCGGGATCTTACTCTTTGACAGTGCCGCTCCTGCTATGCCCGGGGCGAAAGTTTTCACGAATTCTCCTCTGGTCCACGCAGCCCGGTGAGTTTCATGCTGGAAATCTTGCTCCCTCGGCTGACAACGCCCAGTGAGGGTGTTATGGAATTTTTACTCGCCAACCATCCTCTCGACTGCCCCATTTGCGACCAGGGAGGGGAGTGTGATTTACAAGACCAGTCAATGCGTTATGGCTCAGATCGAACGCGTTTCCACGAAATAACAGGCAAACGTGCTGTTGAGGACAAAGATCTGGGTCCGCTCGTCAAAACTGTCATGACGCGTTGTATCCAATGTACTCGTTGCGTCCGTTTTGCGAACGAAGTTGCTGGGGTCGAAGAGCTTGGAACGACTGGTCGCGGAAATGACCTTCAAATTGGAATGTATGTCGAGAAGACAATGGACTCGGAGCTATCGGGTAACATCGTCGATCTTTGCCCGGTCGGTGCTTTGACGAGCAAGCCCTATGCTTTCCATGCCCGCCCATGGGAACTGAAGAATACCGAATCCATTGACGTTCTAGATGCCGTAGGGTCGAATATCCGTGTTGATTCTCGTGGTGTGCAGGTAATGAGGATCCAGCCCAAGACCAACGACGATGTAAACGAAGAGTGGATTAATGACAAAACACGGCATGCCCATGATGGACTTCGTTTCCAACGTCTTACCACCCCGTTGATCAAGCAAGGGGACCGTTTCGTTGCTGCATCTTGGGAAGACGCGTTGGCTGCTGTTGCAGATGGCTTGACAGCCAGTGGTGCGAAGGGCGACGAGATAAAGGCTGTTGCTGGTCACCTTGCGGACACCGAATCGTTGGTCGTATTGAAGGACTTCGTCAACAAACTTGGGTCAGACAACTTAGCTATCGATCAACAAAATGGCGACGCTTTGCCCGTTCATGGAGTTGACGTTCGTTCGAACTATCTCTTCAACTCTACTATTCCTGGTGTAGAAGAGGCGGATGCGATCCTCTTGGTCGGGACAAACCCCCGGCATGAGGCAGCTGTCTTGAACTCGCGGATACGGAAAAGTTGGTTGCGTAGTGGCTTGGAAGTCGGCTTCATTGGCGAGCGGGCAGACACAACGTATGGCTATGACTACATCGGTGCTGACGCGAAAGCGCTCGCGAATTTCGTCGCTGGAAAAGGCACCTTCGTGGAGAAGTTCAAGGCTGCGAAAAAGCCGCTCATCATCGTCGGAAGTGCCATTGCAGAGCATCCCGACGGTGCCGCTGTCTTCGACGCTATCGCTAAGTATGTGGACAAGAACAAGAACAAACTTGTCACCCCTGAATGGAATGGCGTCAGCATCCTGCAGCGTATTGCCTCTCGCCCTGCGGTTTACGACATTGGTTTCGTGCCGTCGAAGAAAGCGACGGAGACGAAGCCTAAATTTGTCTACCTTCTCAATGCGGACGAGGTCGACCCTAAGTCGATTCCTAAGGATGCCTTTGTCGTTTACCAGGGTCATCACGGTGACCTAGGGGCTCAACTGGCTGATGTTTGCCTCCCGGGTGCTGCTTACACTGAGAAGTCAACCACGTGGGTTAACACAGAAGGACGTTCGCAGCTTGGACGTGCAGCTGTCCCTCCTCCAGGTGCCTCTCGTGAAGACTGGAAGATCATCCGGTACGTACACTTTGTTTCCGAATGGTATCGTGTTGCTAATCGCACTTGTATCATCCAGTGCGATCTCTGAATCCGTTGGTAGTCCTCTCCCTTACGACAACGTCCTTGCTGTGCGTGACCGTATGTGGGAAATTTCCCCGTCCCTCGTGCGATACGACGTTACGGAGCGGACCTCGCCTGAGCTCGCCACCGCAGGTTTTAGCGCACTCGCACACGTCAACAAAACCGCCAAGGTGACCGGCGCTGTTTTCAAGAAGCCCATAGAGAACTTCTACCAGACGGATCCTATTTCGAGAGCGTCCGTGTCTTCATTCGTCATTGCCGCAAAAAAAAATCATATTCTAACTATTGGATTTTTTGCAGGTCTGTGACGATGGCGCAATGTACGCGTGCATTTGTAAAACACGAGGATTACGGAAACCCTGGTGCTGCAGCACAAGCCTCTTTCGCATAGTCATCTCATGTACAGTCTTAGAAATAAATACTGTGCTGTTGCATGGCCTTCACTCTTTATTGTTCCTCTCGTCACAGCTGCTATAACTATTGCTTTCACTTCTGTTCAACCAAGTACCAGAACCTTTTCGCACGCGCGTAACTCGCTCAAATGAGCGGAATGCAAGTTACAATTACAATATATAAATTTTCATTGCTTTCCTGGAGAAACGAATGTCAGTTATAGAAAGGTGAGGGGAAGCGTGTCAAGGGGTACGTGGAGTGAGGTGAATAGAGTTACAGAAATGCGTGGAATCCGTAGATAAATCGTCAATAAGTCGTTCCGAAAATAACTGTAATAAGTCGCTTTTGGCAAAGAATCGCGAAGGGAAGCGGAAGTGAAAGAAAGAAGATCAGCTCTATGAGCGAAACGAAGAATAAGTTTGGAATGCAGAGCCTTCCAGGAGAAAGCGCGAATGAAAAGGGAGCGTAAGGATCACTGACGTGGGGTGGGAAGGTATCAACAAGGAAAGAGAAAAAGAATCACCGGGATCGCAATACGCAATACAAACAATAAGTCAAAGATGAAGCAGAGAGAGAGAGAGAGAGAGAGAGAGAGAGAGAGAGAGAGAGAGAGAGAGAGAGAGAGAAGTAAGTCTGTTAGAAATAACGCATATCATCAAGCATGCCACTCCCCAGCCCTCGCCAACTGCGCAAACACCCCATTTCGCCTCATCAACTCCTCGTAAGTCCCCTCCTCCGCGATCCTTCCGTCGCCCAGAACCACAATCCTATCACACATCTCCATCTCCATCAACTTATGCGTCACCATCACCGTCGTCCGTCCCACGCTAGCGCTCTTCACGCTCTCCATCACCGCCGCCTGACTGACGGGGTCCAGCGAGCTTGTTAATTCGTCCAGAACAAGTACGCGGGCGGGTCGAGCGAGAGCGCGGGCGATGGCGATGCGTTGGGCTTGGCCACCTGAAATGAGTGAGGCGTTCTCCCCGAGATGCGTGTCGTAGCCCTGTGGGAGGGAAAGAATAAAGTCATGTACGTGTGCAAGTTGGGCAGCTCGGTAGATGGCTGTGCGGTCTTGTGTGTTCGTATGGGTAGAAGAGAGAGCGGGGTTTCCGTAGGCGATGTTTGCGGCGACAGAGGCGTCGAAGAGTCGTGGAGATTGGGAGACGACGGAGATATTAGCGCGGAGGTGAGTGACGTCGATTGTGGAGAGGTTGATGCCGTCGACGGCGATAGAGCCGGAGGTGGGCTCATATAGACGCTGGAGGAGAGCTGCGATTGTGGACTTTCCAGAGCCTGAGGAACCGACGATGGCGACAGATTCGTTTCGGCGTAGGTCGAGCGTGATGTTCCGGAGGACAGGAACGTCTGGACGTTCGGGATAAGAGAAATCGACGCCGTCAAATTGTATGTGGCCATCGAGTGGAGGAACAGCAGAGCCGACGGACTCAGCGGTCTTCTCACTGAGGTCTGAGATTTGAAGGAGGTCTCGTGTTGCTTGAGTGGCTCGGGCGATTTTTTGAGCTTAAAGATCATCAGTGTCAAATTTATAGACTTAATGAAACTGCAGAACTCACTAAAACTCATGAGTTGCGAGCTGATCGTGACACTGAACACGACGAGGTTCAAGACCTGGACCATCCGCAGGTATGTATATGTGCCATTTGCAACGAGGACGGCCCCAATAAAGAACAACAAGGCTTCCGCAAGGTAGATAAGACCGTTCGCAAGTCCAAACGAACAGCCTTCAATGAACGCCCCTCTGATGCCAATCGAGTACGCATTTTGTACTGAAGTCTCGAACTGCTTATGAAATACGTTCTCGAAAGACATGCACCGAATTGCTCTGATATTTGAAATGCACTGCGATGAGAATGAACAACATGAGTCTTAGCCTTTCACACGTAAAAAAAATATCATCTCACCTCGTAATAACCTTTAGCAATTTCCTCCCGAGCCAGTTTATTGTTCCTCTCCGCCCGTGCGACAAGCCTCGCCTGAACAGACATCGCCACAGCAAACACCGGCCCGATTGCAAATCCTGCGAGCGTCAACTGCCATCCCGTTACGAGCGCCCACAAAATTCCAACACCCAACATCGCCGCAACCGCTGCACCCTGCGCGAGCACGACCGCAATCAAGTTCCTCGCGTCGTCGCCGTCCTTCATCAATCTCTGCACAATCCCCGCTGCGTTGTTCTCCTCTTTGTCGAAGAAAGCTTGGTCCTGACCGAGAAGGCGTTTATAACATGTCCGTCGGAGGTGTGTAATCCAAGTCATGCCGCCGGACTCCATGACGAAGAACTTGGAGCCGATGAGGACGCCGTCCATTGCGGCCAAGGCGAGGACGACACCGCCAAAAATGTTAATGCTGCGAACATTTGTAGCGCCTATCGAAACCTCGAAGAGGAGACGGGACAAGAAGAAAGAGAAGATAGGCGTCATGGCGCCTGAGGCGAGTGAGACGAGGATGCCGGCAAAGACGAATGGCTTGTTTGAGACGGTTGGGTAGACTCTGCGGAGGAGTCGGATGAACGAAGTCGATGGATAGGGCCGTTCATGAGCGTGAGCGGATGCGCCGGTCGGTCGATTATCAATCACGACGCTCTCGAGTTTGTGGCTCTGACGCACTCTCTCCGTCCGCTTTTCCCTACGTTTGTTGGCCTCCATCCCACTCCTCTTGATTGCGTTCTTCTCCATTTCGAATTCTACATCATCCTCAATGTCGACCGGGGGCATGAAGATCGTCGGAGGTCTGGGCGGCGCCATCTGTGGGGACGATGGATTAAATTGCAACGAGAAATGTCTCCTCATCGTTCCCGCCTGCGCCTTCTTCGGCATCTCGATGCTTTGATGCTTCATCAGCTTTGGTGCACGCCCTACCGTGGCGGCTGCACTTAAGCTAAGATGCTTCAACTTCGGCGCCTTCGGAACGAGCGGGCCAATAGACGGTTTCTCCTTCAGCGTTTTCGATCGTTTCATGTCCGATACATAATCCATCATCCACCCACTGACACCGACGCCTTGACTCCCCTGCATCCTCAAACCAAGGACCGATAGATGTCGGTTCTCTTCTGCCGTCTCTTGCTCCTTGTCTGCATCTGCCTGATCCAAGATTCGTCCAACTTCACCCTCGTCCGCCTTCCCTCCTGCCTCTTGGATTTGGCTTTCTCGCTTGGTAGGAAACCCTCCCTGTGCGCCCTGGGCACACATCATTGAACTGAATTCACCATATACGCCATCCGGTAAGGGCTCCTCAAGATTTTCGCGGAAGCCTTGCTCGACAAGCTCTCCGTTTCTCAGAACGTAGACAAAGTCGTTGGATGCGATCTGCGAGAGGTCATGGGTGATCATGATGGTGGTCTTGTTTCTTCGCCAGGCTTTGATGGCTTCGAAGACGAGAACGCGCGTCGTCGCGTCCAGCGCGGATGTAGCCTCGTCTATATAATTTATTCGTTTGAATGTGCATAAGCAAAAGCAGAAACAAGAACGAGTGAACTTACCGAGAACAAGTACGGTCGGGTTTCGCAACATAGCCCGTGCGATGGCCAACCGTTGCTTCTGGCCCCCGCTCAGACTCGCACCACCGTTCCCTAACCGCGTCTCGTATCCTTGTGGTAAATCTCTCACAAACTCGTGCATCAGCGCAGCTGTGCACACTTTCACTACCTCCTCTCTCGATACCTCATCTGGGCTCCGCTCCAGTCCAGCAACTCCCATTGCGACGTTGTCGTGTACTGTTCCGTCGAAAAGAATGCACGACTGGCTGACGACAGCAACGTGCGTTCGCAGCCATTTTTCGTCCACATAAGCTACGTCCTGCTCATCGAGATCGATAGTGCCTGTGTTGGGGACATACAAACGCGCGAGAAGCTGAGCGATGGTGGACTTGCCTGAGCCCGAGCCACCGACGACGAAAGTCGTTTCATTAGCAGGGAAGTACATTGAGATGTCATTGAGGACAGGGATGGTTGGACGGGAAGGATAGCAGAAGGATACGTTGCGGAGGTTGAAGTCGCCGAGGCAACGCGAGGGTTGAATCTTACGGAGAGTCAGAGAGTGAGATCTTTTCCATTTGTTGAGTTTAGGGGTGTCAGGCATGACAGTCAGGTAAGATCTCCCGGACGACTCTGATTTACGATGTGCGTCTGGGCGAGGCGGAGGCGGCGGTTCCACGAGGCTCATTAGCGAGACCATTGCGAATTTACCCTTTGCGATAGTGATGAATTGGGGAATGCACAGCTGGATGTTGCTCGCGGCAATGAGGCAAGCCCAGAAGACGGCCATCACATCGCCCGCAGAAGCAGACCCATCGCGCACGAGCTTCGCACCGAACCAGAACCCCTGAACGAACATTCCCATCGACACAAACTGCGACATTGCGCTCGTCACACCCCATACTCCATTCACTTTGATCGTAGTCGTATTTATGCGTCCCAGTACTGGGTCTAGAGCTGCACGTTCAGCGGACTGTGCATTGAACGCCTTGACAGTTGCAATGGCGTTCACAGCCCTCTCGATGAGTGTCGCAGCTACTGCGGTGTGCTCTCTCTCCGCTTGAACGAATGGTCCGGCTAGAACTTGTGAGACTACTTGAACGATCATAATAGCGGGAACAGCCGAAAGGATGACGAGCGTGAGGGCCCAGGAGCGCTGGAAGGCGATCGCGAGGCAAGCGATGCAGGTCGTCAGATATTGTACAAGCATACCAGATGCTAATGAAGACGCCATTCGGACGTCGTCGGTATCCCTAAGTAATATATGAACGCAAAAAAATGTCCATTTGAGAAAATCAAATTTCTCCAAAATAGACGAGAGGTGTATGCGCACCTATTGAACTTGGCCATAAGGCCACCTGCACCCACGGGTCCGTCACCTTCGGCACCCGTAGCGTTCTCTTCATTCCCCATTTTCGTGTCAAACCATTCCATATCCCTCGAGCTTACGGCAGCATAAACCTTCGCCCGCAGCCGCATGATGTTCCGCTCGCCTGTCGAGATCCACAAAGCGGAAGTGATGCTACTCAACGCGATAGCTCCTACGGCGAGTGCGGTGAGCTCGATAGCGGCAATGCCAACACCACTCAGGAGACTTTTCTTGTCTGCTTCTGAGGCACCTGATACGGGAAAGTCTGCAAAGGAGTTGAATACATCGCCTACGACGACCGTCATAAAGGGAGCGACTCCTCCTGAGACGAGGGAGAATATGAAAGCGGGGACGATGAGGAAGAGGAGGTCATGTCTTGTGAGATACGAGAACAGAAGTCGCACAGAAGGCTGCGGGGGCTTGTGTGTTTCCCTAGCCACCACTGTGTTCGTAGTTTCAGAGACAGTCGAACGCCGAGGACTTGAAGGTCTCGAGCTCGACTCAGAGTTTCTAAAGTTATTGAAGCTGTTTTTGGCTATGCTATACGAAGAGATAGGCCGTTTCGTTTCGAGGGAGTTCCTGAAGTGTACAGAGGGGGATTGCGTGAGATCGTAATTGGGAGCGTGAAGGGCATGAGCATGAGCGCCAGCGTCGGTATTGACAGAGAGGTCTGGGCGGCGCATGACTGGAGTACAACGTCGTACTCGACGACCTCGAGGGCGAGACGACGACGGAGGCGAGAGAAGGGTAGTAAGGTGATGGTGAAAGAGAAAGAAGAGGAAGGAATCGATAGGGCAGGACACACATCTTGAGGATAGGGTTGGCGGTTAAGACAAAAGAAACTGTCCACTGCTGTTATTGTCTCGTTCCCTTCTCGATTCACTCAACAGTCGAAGTCCCTAATAAGGCAATTTCCGATCACGTGTGCATGCGAGACCATTGCTCAAGGGAACGAGACAATAGACAAGCCAATATTAATAACAATTCACTTTCCACTTCCATTTCATTTCCGCTTTCATTCATATTATTTCTCTCGGATACCTTTATTTGCTTGTTCGTGACATGGTGAAACAGCTCTGCCTCGAGTCATTGATATCGTATGCATGCAGCGCAGCGCTCTCAGCTCCGAGCCACAAGCCACCAAGCGCGCGGCCAGTGCGCCGCAGATCCTGCGCCGCGTCTGACATGTGTTTTTATATATTCATGACTCATCGCCACACCATCCGAAGGGACATGGCCATGAAACATACTACTATTACTAGTACGCGTGGGAAGCGCTCACGCACGCCTTTCTTGCTGTTGCATGGAGTCACAGCGCAAACGGACAATGCTCCGGCCTACGTCTTAATAATCGACACGACACAATATTAATGAAGCGGACACCACGACCTGCCTACACAGGCCTTCCACGTACGATCGGCATCGGTTTTTTTTTGTTAAACGGCTTCTGTTTCACAATTATCTATAGTTTAGAGCAATGACGGAACAGAGCACGTAAATTACTCATACGCGACCTTGACAATGTTAACAGCCAGTTTGAGGAGTGCGCACCATAAGCGTTCGCATGAAAGTGGTAGTTATTTCTCCAGGAAAAACAGGTAGGTTACCAGTTGCGCCTTTGTATTCGTAATCAATAGCGAGTACTTAGTTGTAATCCCAAAACTCATCCGACTCTCCGAACGATGTGCTGGTCATATAAGACGCACGCGATTCACTACAACGAGTAAATAGACGTCAGACCAAGAACGACGTTCACGAACGGAGGACGAAGCAGCAGAACTTACTCGTCAGGATACGCATGCTCACTGTCGCCATCGTCCGACCCGCGATCGTGTTCGTCGTCATCCTCCGAATGATCATAATAGACGTCGGATGATTGCGAGTGTGAGTAATGTTCACTGTGCCTCCTTGTCGGACCTGAGTACGCGTCCTCGGCAGCGTCGGAGTACCCCCTGTGAACAAGACGGAAGCAAACACATGAGCCATTACGAATCAGAGTTCCTCCCTCTCAGCGGAGTGAAATATGATTAAATTCGCTATTGTAAAATGCAACTCACCGCCCGTCGTTTTCCCCTCCCTCAGAGTCGGATTCAATTATCTGCATATGCCCACGAGGTGTGGCCCTTCTCGCCGGACGCGTCCTTCTGGATATAGGGCCTTGCTCGGAGATGTCAGAGTCAGAACTTATTTCCACTACAGGCATTGGGCGGTTCTCATCCGTGTCTTCATCCGACTCGACTACGCGAGGCCGAAGAGCACGTCGATTTCGTGCTACGGGTCCTGGTGGCGAGTCCTCCGGATCGAATTCGAGTTCCGGTGAGGCAATACGCTCAATTGAACCAGTTCTATTCCGGCTAAGTCGCCGTAATAAATCGAATGCGCTTTGGATGGGATGGTTAAGCCTTCCATTTTCTCGACCAGGACGGCCCTCATTGTCATCGCCAGAAGCCCACCGCGACTCCTCGTGTCCGTCTTCCCCCTCATCTTCGTCTTCGGCAGAATGATAAACCTCCATATGGTCCCCATTGTCATCGTCTATGAAGCTACTCTCGTAGCCTTCCTCTTCGCTATCGCCTTCCTCTTCATCACTGTCGCTGCCTCGATCCAGAGGTCGTTGATCGACAAGGTCCCCTGCACGATCAAAGATCCCTGCCTGCCCAGAACCAAGGGTTTCCATGATGCGATTCGAGTTAAGTCTCTCCCGTGCCGCAAAATACTCAAGGGGTCTGAAGTCGTCGTCGTCAAAACCGCCGAATTCTTCTGCATCCATCCACGTCCCGCCATCGAAGTCTTCGTCTTCTCCAGCCAGTACGGGGTATGCTGTTGCGCAATCAGAGCAAAGGCCTTCTAAGATTTCGTGGCCGCATTGCCCGCACCGCCAAACGCCGTCCTCTTCGTCGTAGAACGCACCCGAATTCGTCATGTCGACCATCTCTCGATCGGGTCTCGCTATTGATCTGACCCGTGCGCCTCCCACAGACGTCTTCCTAAAGATCCCATTCCAGACCTCGTTACTCCTTAGCGTAACCTCACCCGGTTCGGTCGGTATCACATACGACGGATACAAATTCTTCGCCACGTCAGCCTTGTGTGCAAAAAGATGGTTGACAATATCTTTCAAGCTCCATGCCTCTATGGGAGCGTCTCGAACGACTGCACGACATACCGGACATGCCTTTTCTTTTTTAAGTAGCATGCTGGAATCCCTGGCTAACAATGAAGGGTTGTTGGTATCGAATTGCGGTAAGTAGTGTTCCGGAGGTGGGTGGCCGATGTGAGCAGGAGGCGCGCGGAACCAGTCGTGTAAACTAAAATTAGAGTCAATATGTGCATAAACCAAAAAACTTCTTTGATCACACCATGTAAAGCAAGCTGAGTGACCACATGGATTGATTGAGTACGGCTTAAGCATGGGCTCGAGGCAGATTTGGCACGTTAGCGTTGAAGCAAGCGCGTTCAAGAACGTTTTGTGAGCGTCTAAGAGCTGAAAGATGGGGGCCTTAATAAGATTGAGGAAGCCGAGAGGGATAGAAAGCACTCTTACGGTTGCCTGTTCTTTCACTTGCTTCTTGAGAGCGCTCAACTCTGCGGACTCAGCCTCCGTCGACGGCACGAGCATCCTTTCTTCCATTGTTTCGTTTTTGGGATGTTCCGTTAGACACTCCTTGCCCTAGAGGAAGGATTCCGTTTTCTAGAGTGCATCTGTCACGGTCAAAAGCGCAAGAGCTCACCTTCCTTGTTGCGGTAGCAGGCGGAGGCTCGGTCGAAGCTTTGGAACTAGATTGAGTCTCCGAGACTTTCCTCAACAATGCCGCCTTTCTCTTCTTCGATTTCAACCGCCTTTCAAATGCCACGTGCCTGGCCAGCTCTCTCGCCATCTTTATCCTTTTCCTCGCTTTCGATTGCACAGCCAATTGCAGGTGCTTTTCACCAGCAGATTCGCCTAGAGGAAAAGAAGTTACAGATGATAGCTTTCGTTTCGTAGACACGGTAGAGCTTGTGCTTGCTTCTTTCGAGCTGGACGAACACGGCGTGGATGGTGGGCGCGTAGATGTAGGTTGCATGGATAGGCCTGAGGTAGCACTCAGTAAAGTGAAGAAGATGTGGTTCTGCTGTTCTGCGGCGACTTACTTTCGAATCCGGGCGCGCACTGCCACATCGGTAACGTCACGTGCAATGTGTTTACGGCACTGAGATCTCGAAGCGACTGCCGAAGCGAGTGGCTTTGACAGTTTTGTTCGACGTCAACTCGAAGTTTGTTTTCATACCGCTATCTGTGTTCGTAGCTTCTCGCATTCCGTAACTCCTCAATATTTCTGTCGACTTCGTTGGATGGTGACCAACGAACAGGGGGGTACGTACTCCGAGTTTTTCGGTCGCTAATACATAAGGACAGATCCCAATGCCGCGTCCCACTTTCGCCACTCACATGACGGGGTAAATGTCTTTGGATATCTACGCCACATCCTGGCCTTAAGGAAGAATAATGCTCGTATTCAACTGAGCTCAACCAAAAGACTTTTCCTTTCGTTCTCTACCTACAGCTTCTCGACGTCACACATCTACAGTACCCTCTACAGCGCACACGCATCTCTGGTTGCCGTATATATTCAATGTCCTCCAATCCGGTCCACACCAGTATGCCAGGCTCCACAGGTAGCAAGTCTCGCTAGCGATGTAATGAAGACCCTGCCAGAGTCAGCGTCACGAAGAAAGCGACACCCAACGGCAGTGGAACTGCCATGGGACTTGACCTTTTAGCAAGAAGTTCATTACGTTTGCGCGTCTTTCCACATCCTCAATCTTGAGAGGCACACTGTTTCTCAAAATCGGGTGGAATAATTTCTCGAAGTCGGACAAAATCCCGCTGTCTATACACTTTGGACACAGCCTAATGTACGATTCCAAACTGCTTCCCATTTCCCCGACAACGCGCTGGACCAATAGATTTTGATGCACTTTTCTTCTGCTGTTACGTGCTATATTTGGAAGCTGGCGCACACATCTATGACCAGGTGGAATCTGGACTCTACAAAGATGTGGCTTCTGAGGAGATGAAGGAATGGCGTTAGAAATCGCTTGGCACTTATAGATAAATGAAAGAGATACACCATATGCTTGGGGACGCGGGTTTCTGCCTTGACTTCTACAAATGGTTGAGTCACTGCCAGGGATTACCAGTTGAGGAAACTCAGTAGGGAAATCCGTAGTACGTACCTATTATTTCTTATTCGACTTCAACTGATCGTATCCACTTTGAATGGATCATAATACCACTGGCAGAGTCACCTTCAAGTTATCAGGTGACAGTAACCTCGATTTTTCTCCGAGCTCGAATGCGGGCGACGGAGGCATGGTCAACGGAACCTCGTTGACGGTACCGAAATCAATAAGTAGTGACTCGAAGAGAAACCGTTTTATCTCTAAGTATAGCCCGATCCTTAGCATCTACTGTTTATGGAAGTTATTTATTTTATTGTCGTGAGGTTGCTTGGTTCGCCTTTTCTTAGACTGTCTCTATTGACATTCTATTAGTAAATGAACAGCACGACTAAGGGGAAAACAGGATACTAGGATAATCACTGGCACACTATAATATAACGAATGCTATCTGAGCTGCACTCCTGTCTACATTGCGAAGCAATAAAGGTAGACATGTCCTCGATTCTGATCTGATAGGACTTCGGAGAAAGGTATGACATGCTGATATTCAAAATCCCGATTACAAGTAAGAGATAATATATGTGACCTAAAGTACGAGCTGGGGTAAAGATGGTACAAATGATACGCCCAAGGGAAATAAATTCAATCGTAAATCGTGGTGGGAGGAGTTTTTTTGGAATTACAAGGGGGCTTGTAACTTCAAAGTGTGAGTGAACTGCAAGCGCGACGATTATGAGTAACATGCGGTAAGCCTTATAAGGATATACATCAACGGAGGGATGAAATGTGAGATGTGAGTCGAGTAGTTGGGATGAGGGTAAGTGAAAGTAAGAATACGTATATGGGCTGTGGCAAGAAAACGTGCGGAATCGCACCCGAGTTGAATGTAATAGATAACTTAATGAGGGGAAATGCGGAAGAGAGCAGGGATATAACAAAGCCAAGAAAAAGTCCTTCAAACGTCATTCTTATAAAGTTAAAAAAAGCAACCGATACTCTCCGAGAGAGCTTGTGCAACTCTGTTTTGATACCAGGGAGTTACAGACTCTGAGGAGCGTCGACATGTTCATTCGAACACCCAACGGCAGGCGATGGATGGCTTTCCTCCGATCCCCGAGTTGGGGAGGGGATAGGCCAGCATACGACAAGCATACCATCGTCAAGAGACGCCGTGATACTTGTAGGCTGAAACAGAAAAATACGAGATCAATCAATCGATACATGGAATGACTATATGAAACCGACTTACGTCTGTGCCCTCTGGTAAGCGGAACGTTCGTTGAAAGCGTCCAAATTTAAGCTCGTTAAAAACAGTTCTTCCATTCTCGCGGAACGTTTCGGGTGACGAGTCCATAAGGCCCACGACGTATTGCAGATGCTGAGGTCTGCGCTCGCCCGAGATGATGAGCTCGCCGCTTGGTCGCGCTGTAATAGATATGTCGGCCTTTCTCAGACCAGGAAGTTCGAGAGTCGCAAGCATCGTGCCGTTTTCCTCTGGATCCGACCCGTATGAAGCGTACATGTGCACTCGCGGCTTCATTACACGTTCTTCTGGAATAATAGTAGTTTGTGGCGCTTGCTGACTTTGTTGCTGGGTTGCTTGCTGAGCGCGCTGGGTCGCCGCCACGGCGGCTTGGATAAAACGCAGCACCTCCGCTTGGGTAAACATGGGTGAGTTGGCGTTTGCGCTTGAAGTGTTTGGCCTAGGTAGAGACGACATGCAAGTCACTGGTGAAGAGGTGTGAGAAGAGTGTCCGGAAGGTGGCTCGGATGGCATAATCGTGGAAGTTGCAGCGGCCATCGGGGACTAGAAGAAAGCTAGGTCGTAGGAGGAAGCTGTTGTTGAAACGTGGTGTACGAGCTTATATAGACGAGGCCTGAGTATAAGGTTCAAGTTGAGGGGCGAAAGTAGGTGAGATGCAATTGAGTCAGAATGACCAGCCCGCTTTTATGGAGCACAGGAAGGTGTGAGAGCTTGGGTCTTACCCAACGTCGGATGAGTCGGGAAGATTTATAGTGCGGAAATTGTAGCCAAGCTCCAGCCTTCACGTTTCGGCGAAGTCAGCTAAGATTTCACCAACAACTCCCGGAGACGCCGACGATGTTCAATTTTGCACCAAAAGTTAAAGACGTTCTCCGAAAGCAGAGGACAACGTCGCCATCGATGAGCCGGGAACCGCCTAGAACCGCTTAGTCATCACCCAAAGCTGTGCCGTCCGTTGAGATCCGGCGCCTTCGGACTCTGTGAGTTACCGATGGAGATCCACTACGCCCCGCATCCAGATTACAAGCTGTGTCAGTGTGCCTCGGGATGCTGAGCGAGCACTTGCCGCTTTCTGCGCACTGAGCACCGTACGCACTTCGGTCAATGGTCGAGTCGAACGACAACATATGAACTACATATGTTTGGCATCGGACCCCACGGACTTGACACTGCCTCTTCGCAGAACACCGTACTTCATAGTTCCGGCGAACTTGTAGAAACGGCCTTTGGCTGACGATGCGCTGGCATGCCGAACGTATTCGTACTCGTCGTTCGACATTGAGGGGCAGAGTAGACGAGATGGGAGTCAGAGTGCAAGGAACGCCCGGACAGTTCGCACGGCTTCGAATCATTTCCCCTTTGCTGGGCTATGCTTAGTGGATCAACGTGGGTCCGCTGACTGACAGACAGACCGAGTAACTACAACCACCCCTTTCGATTGGTCAGACAAACCTAAAGCAACGTGTTACAAGTGGCAATGTCATGCTTCTGACTCTGAGGTGGTCTTTGAGATCCCCGGTAGGTGATGCAACGCCATATCGGCACTAAATGTGAAAAACGAATCATAGGTAATCCGAATCATATGCTTTTTCTCTTCTACTTGTTTAAGAATTTGACGTGTTCTAAGCAGATTGGCTGGAACCTCAGAGAAATATTGGGTATGAATCTTCGCTCGAAATAACTTCCTAGAAACCTTTTTGAGTCTCGCACCTAGTAATGAGTCAAGCCAAAGTGCTGACTTAATTCAATGACAAATCAATGCATGTGAACATCACAATCACAAAGCGTCTTTGCAAGAACAACATGAAACTGGGAGTAAAAGTGACTGTTTCAAGACTAATCGCAAAAACATGCTGAGTAGTGCATCGAGAGCATACAACGCGGCCGAACCGTGTAAGATTACATTCATACAAAAATTCGAAAAGTTAAACATATCTTGAATACGGATCTAAGCACACTACGTCGAAACGCGAGAGTGCCGCCATTCACGTAGACCCTGACCTCTCTGCCCGAGAAAGAGCGAGCTGACCTTCTTCCTTAAAAACTTGCAGCGCCTCCCACGCCTTTCCAGACGTGATACTCTCTCTAGCCTTAGTAACCCCATCCTTGAAATTTTCCGCCACTCCCGCCACTACAAGCAACGCCGACGCGTTCATTAACACGAAATCCAAAATCGGACCGAGAGAATCGGGTATGTCATTTCCGCTCGACAAAAGCGCTACAAACGTATTCGAGTTCTCCTCCGGAGTCCCACCGGCGACGCTCGTGAGCGGGTGTGTCGACAACCCAAACTGTTCGGGATGAAGAGTGAGCTTCGTGATCGTCCCGTCCCGCTCGAGGTCCCAAGCATGGGTCTCGCCAGCACAGCTGATCTCGTCCAGGCCCTCGGCACCGCACACGACCAACGCGCGCTGTACGCCGCTATCGCGCAAGCTCCGAGCGAAGGTGTCGCCGAGAGCCGAGTCAGCGACACCGAGGACCATCCCATGTGGATGAGCCGGGTTGATGAGGGGCCCGAGGACGTTGAACATGGTCCGGAAGGGGAGGGCCTTTCGGTACGGCGCGAGGAGCGCGAGGGACGGATGATAGTGTGGCGCGAGGATGAAGGTGAATGGGATACGCTTGATGCGCATCGGTGTTGATGGGGTCGGGGGTGTGAAGGCGCACCCGAGTGATTCTAACAGATCGGCTGAACCTGAACTCGAAGTGCTCGCACGACTTCCGTGCTGTAAGGGTATTCGTTTAGTATCTTATTCTTTCTACAAAGTAATAAATATTGATGTTTACCTTGCATACCCTCGCACCTGCACCCGCAGCAACGACAGCAGCAGTCGTGCTCACATTGAACGTGTTATGACCATCTCCTCCCGTCCCAACAATATCCACCACGAAATCTTCCTCTCGCGCCTCTATATCTGCCTTGAGCGATCTCGAACGTAAGCTCTGAGCAGCAGCTGCTAGCATTTCTGGTCGACGTTCGATGCGGCTAATGTGCAGCGCCGTGAGGAAAGCGCCAATTTGCGATGGGAGGACAGCATCGGGTTCGAAGATGTGGTCGAACGCGAGTTTGAGATCCGTTGTCGAAAAGTATTCAGGAGTCTTCACTAGGCATTCTAGGAGGGGCTTGAAGGACTCTGGTGTGAGAATGGGGTTGGGCATGGTGATGGGCGCTACGAAAGATGGGTTGGATGAGCGAAAGACTGGGCTGCGCTCGTTAGAAGAGACTCGGTGGTCTATTTTATGACCACTAGGATCCTACGAAGGCTCCGTAGTCGTAGGTGAAAACATAGATCGCACTGATCACTACGGAAAGAAGTGATTTCAGTGAAAAGTTATTCTACCGTTCATCTTGATGCGTGCGGCAGACACGGACGTGAGAGAGGGATGGCTTATTGGTGGTGCGCACCGAGGATCAAAATTTGATCACGACTAGTACACTACTATTGTAGTATTGATCTCTCAAAGGCGCGCGCTTATTTAGGCTTCGGCACCGCTGCCACTACCATAAGAAAGCCAATTTTGAAGTTATTAAAGCATTAATATTAAGTTCGTGACGCCTACAATGACTCGGAACACGTTATGATATGAGAATGCGAGCAAAGGTCAGGCGTCAGAATATGAGGCAGCTTTCTCTGACTCAGAGTCGCTGCTGCTCAACTCAAGCATCGGTTCCGAGTCTATCAACGGCAAATGCGGAGAACGAGACACAAAATCCTGAAGGTCATCGAAGGAACCTCCCACAGATTTAATATCCAGAAGCCTCAGCGAAGGCAACTCGCTCTCCTCCCACGACGGATAAATCCCATTTAACATTAGTTTACTAAGTACGGGGAAGTTTCGCGCCGTGAGCGGAGGGAGCGCCTGCGCGTTCGCCCTTCCAATGGCTACAATAGCCAACGTCTCCATTAACGGACATGGACTTCGCATCACCGTCTTCCATGGGACGAGATCGAAGAACTCTGGCTTTGAGAACCGGAGATGCATGAGCCTGATCCGCGCATGCTCGTCCGTTATTAATTCAGCCTTGATCTCAAACTCTCGACGTTCGTCGTCGTCCGCGGTAAAGGCGTCCGTGTCGCATGCGATGGTTAAGGGTTGCTCCCCTGACATTATGAGGAGGCTTCGGACGACTTCGCGGGGGTATGCGAAGTCAATATGTGTCCATAGGAAAGGTGTGGCGTACGCTGCGTTGCGCCATGAACGACAGACAAAGGTGAGTGGAAGCCACGAATAGAAGTGATAACGTCGGCGAGCATCTAGTACCAGGAATTTAAAGATATTACTGAGTACTTGACGGTCCAAATTAGCGAGAGTGCTATGATTCTTGATGTCAGGTCGACTCGAATCCGAGGTCGTCTTTTCTTCCTCTTCAAGGCATTCACGAGCATAAAGCCAAAGAGGGATTACTTCATATAAATCATGATATGTAGCTGGAGAAGGCGTACATCAGCGCTGAACAGACGGATAACATCGTCTGAAACCACCCACCAGAGGTTTTGTTGTTTGGGCTCGAAAGTTCAAGTGCTCGGTGAGCATCTTCCCATGCTTCCGCTTGCAGAAGGTCCGAGAGCTGCTCTTCGGAGTAGTCTGAGTTCATTTGGACAGAACTCAATTTCCTGTCGGTTTAGCGCGACGAGGTTAGCGTGTGAGGGCGTAGGGAAGGGAGCCAAAAGCAAAGCAGCCAGAAAATTTGCCACTGCGAGTAGTTCATGCACGAAAGAGCAAAGTGATACGAATGATGCCTACTTCAAAGATATTTGGTGTTCAAAGCAAAGTGAGGCACTTCAAACGAGGTTCGTACTGACGTGTCGCATTCCTCGTTTCTTTTTTTCATTCCGGCGAAGTTGTATCATGTCGACCAGTCAACATTGCGTATCAATAACACATGCTGCACATTGCGATATGGGCCTCTTATACCGACGAACAGTAAGGGGACGGCCATGATATTCTGGACCTAATATGGAAACATCATTATGACATATCGACGCGAAGTCCAAAGGAGTGGATGTTAGTCCATCAGCAAAGCAAATCCATATGCATAAGACAGGCGACGAAATAGAGCTGGGACACGGAACAAGCTGAGGCTGAGGCTGCCAAACCCCATAAAACGAAGAAATTCTAGAGGATTTATGACTTCAGTAGCGACTTAGCAACAAACAAGACTTACATCAAGGCGGATTGTATTTCCAGTAAACCTGTCGCACCCTCCGGGTACACGAGCTCACGGGGGGAAGTTATACGAAGCTTCTAATTCTTAAGATTTCGTCGTTGTTGCGTGCGCTTGTAGAGCTCGTGCATTCACAGTTACGAAGTGGTATGCCAGCACCGTAAGGACGGCGCAGAAGCCGAGGGCGTTGGCGAGGTTGTATAAAGTCTGGTGGCTTATCATGAAGCTCTATTTCGAGTAATGAGCAATTTATCCATCCTAATTCTGAGTCACTTACGGCTTGAAATAATGGTTCAGTCTCCAAGGAAAGTATCGAATGCCAAGATGGATGTGTGAAGTCAGTCAATAGCCTGAGGATCGAAGGCCTTGTTGACGTGTAAGAAGTAGCGATCGGCGAGCTCACGTGCACAACCAAGGGCTCTTTCCGAGTTTCACCGTTTCTTGCCGTCAAGTCTTTCTTTCCTCAACTTATCTTCTTTTCGCTCCTCAAAACGCTTCTAAAATGCGTCCAACTGCTGTGAAGATGACCAGTGAGGCACCGGGGGGTATGTTTGTTTCAGAGACCTTGTTCGGGGCCATAGTTTAAACATGATTTGACAGGCAAACACTACGTAAGTTCCATAGTTTTGGAGCATGAAGTTGAAGGTCTTGAGGACTGAGCCCAATTTCATCGTAGATGGGCTGGTGGGGCGACATGGGTGGGCCCAAACAGAAGGGCGTCACGACCTACAGTGCGTACAATTGCTCTCGACATTCCAAGCTCACCATGACTGATTGGATTTCTGTGATTATCACCGCACCTTGCGGATTAACAGCCGTTTCGCCCTTCCGGTTGTCAGCCATGCGTGGCGCCTTCAGCGGCTACCTTTTCAACGGATTTACTCGCACGGCCAGTCACCTGCCTTATGTTGCCGTGCCTTTCGCTTTGGGTGCGTCATTTTTCTTCCCTCCGGTGTCTTTAAGCGCTTTCCTTCGCGGATAAGTGAAGGTCGGCCGTTCTGACTACCGTTTAATACAGGCTACGGTATTTACGCGTACGCGAAGCGTGTTGATGCGTGGCAATCGAGCAAGGCTGGACACATTGCGATGATGGAACAGGGCGGATATCACCGATTCTAGGTTGAATGTAGCCATCCATCCATAGACTAGAGGGACAATTGTCGTCATGCATGAACTTTTTTAGCAACTTCACAAAGGCCTGGACCAGTTTGAGTAATGATAGCGTCACAAGTCCGATTCCGAAAGATAATATTAAGGGAAGGAGGGAAAAGAAGATGCCATGGGGAGAAAAGCCGAAGGAGGAGCGAGATCGCTCAATTTCAAGTGGAAGAGATGATGGGTCACAGATTTTAGATTACATTAGCCGCTTCCTTGGCCGCCTGCATTATCCCCCTCTCCTCCCGTCCCGACGACGTTGTTGCCAATGCATCGCTCCCAAAATGTCCAACTCCCCAGTTCGATTTACAAGACAAGACTTTCCTCGAGCGGTCTCTCTTTTGGCGTGTGTTGTTGAGGTGTGACAGAACTGTGACAGAGTGACAGAGACCTTGCTGGGCGTGAAGTGAGAGAGTCGGTCCCTTCAACGCACGTCTGGCGCCTTCCATCTTCAGCTCTTCTCGAGTCTCTCGACAGTCTGCTTTTTTTGCCTTTGTCGGGTAAGTAAGGCGACTCATTGGATCCGGGAACGAGCGTTCTGACGGCAGGAGAACACGCAGGAAGCGCAAGACAGCGGGACAACGCGCGATCAAACGAGCCAGCGAAGGTCACGACCAAACAACACGCAGGCGTCTTCCCCCATTTTCTCGCACACACGCTCCCCTTCTCTTTTAATATTGCAACCAGACACCGTCTCTACCTTAAGCTTTGTCAGTTGTTCCGTTTTGGCTGTGCATGTTTGACTCGTCCCCCCTGTGTCTCGCTGCGTTTGCTTACGTCCCCTATTCGCCCCTTCAGGCTCAAGTCTCGTGATTATTCCATGCCGTCGGTGCAATGAACGGATACACTTATCCTCCTCACCAGCAGAACCAACATCAGCAACACCACCACCAGCATTCGCCGATCCCGGGCGGGATCAACCCCTCCATGCTCCAGGGTGCTGCGTCAAACCAGATGAACCCTGCAAGCCAGGGCCAGATGCACGGTCCCAGTCCCCAACAGCTCCTTGCACGACAACAGGCACTCATGGGTGGAATGGGCAACATGAACTCCCAGAACTCGATGAACGGGATGGCTGGCATGGGAGGCATGTCGGGTATGGGCGGCATGACTGGTATGAACTCCATGGGTGGTATACCGAATATCGGGAACATGAACTCGATGAATGGTTTTGGTGGTAATATGGGAGCGTCTGGCATGGGTGGCGGGCCGATGAACATGGGTGGAAGAATGAACAACAACAATTTCGACTTCATGAACAACTTCAACAAGCCAGCAGGTGGCGGTGGCGGAATGGAAGGGATGAACAACATGAATTTTGACGTGGTTAACCCCGCCATGCTGGGAGGCTCGTCGTCGATGGGGAATCAAGGAACGAACATGGCCGCGAATGGCAGCATGTCGCAGCAAGATCTTCAAAAGATGATGTTTCAACGTCAAGCGCAAGCAGCGATGAGCATGGGACGTATGGGTAACATGGGCGGTATGGGAGGTATGAACATGGGCAATGCAGGCGGCATGAACGGTATGGCTCAAAATATGGGGTCCATGGGCATGAACATGATGAGTGGTCAGTTTTCTACTTAATCATTGTTTTGTCTTTATTTCTAATACCCTTGAAGGTAACACTTCCATGCAAAACCTTCTTGCAATGCAACAGCAGCAGCAGCAGCAACAACACAATCAAAGCCAGTCACACATGCCATCTCCGCATTCAAATCCTACTTCCGCATCTTCCTCCAACCCGTATCCCTCCTTTCCCCAAAATCAGCAAAGCGCCTCGATGCCCCCTCCACCTCCTCGACCTAACACCGCCATGTCTACCTCTTCGCATACTTCAGCCTCCCAACATCCTGGGACCGGCTCAGCTATGGGTAACATGGGTGGTCCAACTGGTATCATACGTCCCCCGACTGCAACCGGACAGCATCAGAACATCCAACAACAGATGCATAACCAGTTTTCAGGAGGCCAGAGTGCTGGTCATCAGATATCTCGACCAGGCACTGCGGCCGGCATGCCTCACAGTGGGGGCGAAGCACCTCGGACTCCTCAGATCGCTCAGCAAGGTCCCTCTCACTCTCGTGAAATGTCGCGTCCCCCGTCTCGACCTCAGACGGCTGGCTCGAACATAGGTAGCAATGTAGCACCTCATACTCCCGCGCAAGCACATAGCCCTGGTGCTATGCGTTCTATGTCTCAAGGACCGATGAATGGGATGGCAATGAACGACGTCAATGTTATGGCTGGCCCGAGCCCTATGAACGGCAAGTTTCCTCCTGGGTCTGGAGGAATGGGCAACGCAATGAACGGTGCTGGTCCAGGAATGATGATTCCCCCAAACATAAGTCGTCAGTCATTTGGATCAAGCCAGACCTCGCCAGTGCATCAATCACAATCACATTCCCAACCTCATACTCCACATACACCTCAGCACCCTCCAGGAGTCGGTCCTTCCACGCCAACTCCTTTGTCCGCGGGAGGTAGGATGAGGACCATGAGCAGTGGTGAGGGACATGACGGGAACTTCTCCATGGCGGCTAGGGTGGGCGGAACGCCCAATGTTGACGGGAACGGCAATCCCATAAACATGGGTATACCAGGAAACATGGCCGGTATGGGTATGTCGAATGGTATGATGCCAGGTATGAATATGGGAGGAACGGGTGGCATGAACAATATGAGCCAAATGCAGCAGATGCAAGAAATGCAGCAGCGAAAGATGTTCGCCCAAAATGAACTTGCGAAACAACAAGCGCTTCGGATGCAGCAACAAAACCAATTACAATCTTCTGCCGCTGCTGCCGGAATGAGTGCAGGCATCGCTTCTCATGCCGTCAGCGGAACTATGGCTCCAGATGGCCTCGGAATGGGCATGGCTCAAAGCCAATCTCCCTCTGGATCTATGAATGCAAATCCTCAATTACCCCTAGGCACCCCCACGCGTGTTCCTGCGATGGTGGGACAGATGGGCGGCACTCAGCCAGGATCCTCAGGCATCTCGTCGACTCCGAGTCGACCGACGACAAGTGCGGGCATAGCTAATCAGGATACATCTGTCGCACCCGTAGTTTCTGGCCCGGGCTTACCAACTGTCAACGGGCCGACGGCTGGTCCGGCGTCGGCAATTGCTCCCGGTCAGTCTACACCAGTCGATCATATCCCGCCTCTTCATGGGAACGTACAAGCAAATCCTCCGACCTCACGCGCACCTACTGTACCTGCTGAGCCAGTCCCAACTTTGTCCAAGGAGGAAATTGATCAGGTAGCAAAATGGCGCGACGTAGACAAGGAGTATGAAACACGCTACCGCATCATGCTGGAACGTTCGAAAGCTGAACTAACGCAAGGTCCGGTCGGTATCCGGAATCGCTGGTGGGAACGTGACGTCATCCCGAATCCTGCTGCAGCAATGCGGAGAAGGGAGAAGTTTGACTTGCAATATCCTGCTGCAGCCCCTATGCACACGGGGAGAAAACGTGGGAAACGGAGAGAAGGGCTGAAGATTCCTGGTCGATTAAAAGCTGGTGACGCTGAACGCAGTGAGCAGTTGGTTCCGGTCCGACTAGAATTCGATGTGGAACATCACAAGTACCGTGATACTTTCATCTGGAATCTGAATGGTAAGTTGTGCCATGGTTAATAAATAGTGATATCAAAGCTAATGTAATCCAGACTCTATCGTCACTCCCGGAGCATTTGCTCAGTCTATCATAGATGACTATGGCCTACCATCGAGTTACCATTCCGCCATTACCAGATCAATCGAGGAACAACTCACAGATCACAAACTCCACTCTGCCACTCTGGGAGACGACGCGGATGCACCGGAGTCATCCGAATCGAAAGGTACTCTCGTGAAGGGGCTCTTAGAGGATGATGAAGAGAAATGGTGGGCAAAATGGCGATCCGGGCTACGCACCGATGGTGGTCGGGTGCGTACAAGTGCGCTGCTCCGCCAAGGGCTTGAAAAAGAGATCAAACCTCGTTCGACAAAGCGAAGACGGATCGTCCATGGTATTGCCTCCGATGCAGCTTCAGAAGCTCTGTCTATCATTGAGAATACGAACATGGACTTGGAAGTTCCTGACTATGATGAAAATATGCACGAAGAGATGCGTATTGAGATCAAGGTTTGATTTTCACACATCTACATGGCTAAGCGCTTATACATTGCTTAGATCGATATAACTGTTGGAGAGATGAAACTCGACGATCAGTTTGAGTGGGATCTCGAAAGCCAGGATCCGACACCCGAGCAATTTGCCGAAGTGTATAGTAACGACCTGGGTTTGGCTGGAGAGTTCAAGTAAGTGATGGAGCCAAATTAATTAGGATTGAAACTAAACCGGTTGCATAGAACTGCTATCGCGCACTCGATACGTGAGCAAGTTAGTATCTATCAGAAATCCTTGTTCCTCGTTGGGCATCCTTCCGATGGATCTGCTATTCAAGACGATGATCTTCGCATGTCCTTCCTGCCCAGTGTCGGCCCTGTCACTCGATCCAACGAGCAGACGAAAGCTCATCAACCCATCATCAGCTATCTCAGCGAAGGGGAATTGGACCGGATCGACAAGGAGCGGGAGAAAGAAGCCAACAGACGACGCAAGCGTAACACGCGTGGGCGGAGAGGTGTTACACTGCCTGATCGCGAACCCCAGAAGACTCACAGGACGCCTGCTATCGGGTTCCCTGAAATTGACCCGCAGACACTTGCTCTTGCAGCTGCAGCTGCAGCACCGACCTCAAGGCGAGCTGCTGCGGCTGCTGCTTCTCTTACCATTGCAAACATGGTTGCCTCGGAGAACGGTACATCGATCGTCCCTCAGTCGACCATGACGCCTTCAGCGCCGATCATGCCTTCTTCGAAGATACCAAAGGCCAAAGGCTCGTTCAAGCCCCCGTCTTACCCTGCAGCACTTCTCAAGTCCAGGATATCTCTCACGACCCCAACTTCGTCTACCGCGGCTGACTCATCGTTCTTCCAGCCCCCTCTTGAAGGAGATGCTCCCTTGCCTCCTTCTGCCGTTCCCCCGGCGCCGGAGCCAAGGCCATCTAAGGCACTTACGGCAAAAAGACAGCGGGAACTTGAGAAGGAAGCGAAGGAAAGAGAATTCGCTGATGGGCAACGACCAAACTATATTAACGGCATTTGGCATTGTTCGAATTGTGGTTGTCCTGATAATATTGCTGTCGGGCGGAGGAAGGGGCCTTTGGGAGACAAATCGCAGTGCGGTGCATGTGGTAAGACTTGCTTTATAGTCTAGGCGATATACCTACTAAGTCTTTCTATAGGCAAGTTCTGGCATCGCCATAGGCGTCCTCGACCTGTCGAATATCATTCGGATGCGGAATATCATCTCAACATTATCCGCGAAGCAGAGAAAGCTAAAACAGCTGCGAGGAAAAAAGGAGGTGCAGCGGCTCTGCGAGCGTTGCAACAAAGTCAGAGCGTTGATTCAGCCGCCACTCCCGCTTCAGACGACCCGCCGTCCCCGCCACCCTCTGCCAGGCATGAGGTTTTCGTTGAAATTCAGACTAAGATATCACGCCAAATGGCGCCGGAAACCGACCCTATCGAGAGAGCTTTGTCCCCCGCTTCGACTATCAGTTCCACTAGCGCTTCGGAACGGCCTCTAGCTCAGATGGTCGGGTTGAATGGGAGCGGGAATGTCAGCAAACCACCATCAGCAGTGGCTACTCCTTCAAGAACACCTTCAGAGCTTCCTGGTCAAGCAGATGGGATGTCGATCGATCAAATGGCCGCTGTTTCGTCGACGCCGGGTCCAGACGCATCTCTTCAAATATCCCCACCACCTGTGAATACCCTCTTTTCTCATGATAATTTGGGCCTCAATCTAAAAGTTCGTTTTACTAGCGACCTCAGTGGCTAGAAAATGCGCTTAGGCGGATGCAAGAGTCATATCCCGATGACCACTTTGATGTAGTTGCTCGGCGATTAGACACGGGTCAACCGCCGCAATGGCGCGTAAAATGCTTAGATTGCCCGGGAAAGGTTAGGTTACGCCTATACACACAAGCTCTTTTACTAAACTACCTTCGCAGCTCTACAATTCCGGCCCAGAAGAGACTCTGAACAACTTCGAGGTTCATCTAAGAAATCGTCAACACCGAGCAAAGGTGTCCACTCGGATAAACCAAGGCTTACCAAATGGTGGCACCTAAAAAAATCAATCATTTTTTGCTACATCTCATTGGCTATACGGCTTTTCCTTCCCCCTTTTCATTTCCTTGTTACTTATGAATTCTACTGTCCCGGATCCTCGCAAAGCTTGCCTACCTGCTGTCTGTGTAACTTCTATTCTTTTTTTTATCTTCGACAACCCCATTTTCCTGTCTTTATACATTATCGTACTTACCGTCTTTGTATTTCAGAGTTGTGTCCTTTCCACGCTATCCAATATGTCGCAAGGCTACGAGAGGGTGTGAACTCGTGATACGATTCCCAGACCAAGTCGCTCAGGCGCGTGATTCAAGACCAGACGTTTCCACTTGTAGGACCACCATCACGCAGTAATGTAGACTTTGCTTCCAGAGCAGCGGGGCGTAAGGGGCGCGGGGGGAGGGGGAGAGTTTCAGTCGTATTGCAAGTGCCAGCAGTTACCTTCAGACCGGTCTCGACCTCAAGCTCGTACCACTAAGTCCCTTCAACTTTGAAAGCATACTCACGCTAGGGGACAAGCGCACAGAATCGCGTCCGTGTCGTACTGAAAACCCCTAGCCCTCCAAGACCGATCATTACTGTTGAACTCAGGTGAGGCAAAAGTAGTTGACGAATGCGCGAGTGGTTGGGTATATAAAGGGTGCTCTGAAGAGCCTCAAATCCTCAGCAACCTTGAAATTCGAGGTTCCCAGCCTTCTCATCTTCGCTACTCAACTTGCATCGAGCTTCTAACTCATTCTCATTGCCAATCATGTTTGCCAAGTTCTTCGCAATCGTGTCTGTCGCGGTCATGTTTTCCTCTCAAGGTCAGTTGTGGTCCTAAATTTGTTGATCCCTGTGTGCATGACTAACTTCAGTGCAGCTGCCGCGCAGGGATCTTGTGATAACACCTACACAGTTCAGGCTGGAGATACTTGCCTGTTGATCGCTCATGCTGAAAATGTCTCCGTGTTAGTATCTCTTACTGCTCGACTATTATGCTTTCTTTCCTGATGAAACTCATTGTCAGTGCCGAGTTGGAACAGCTGAACCCCGCGATAAACCCAGATTGCACGAACCTATTCGTCGGCCAGGTATGTAACAGAAGTGACATCAATAACTTGCATCGTTAATTGTGACTCTGATCTGCAGGTCCTTTGCTTGCCGGACGCCTCCGAGTGATTAACCATGCCTGGATAAAGGAATGGTGCATCGAAAGTCAAAGTGATAGTAATATTATAAAAGGTTTCGATACTCGATGCTTCGTATATGCAGCAGGAGTTGTTGGAATCTTGTCGTTATTAAAGTGATTTGTCATTGTGGTTTCGTTGGAATATAATGGCTTCTCCTCTGGGTAACGATCGCCTTTGTTGATACAAAACTAATGAAACAAAGCAATTCAAACGTCCTAGTCGCAGCTCAAGCGTAAGCTAAGAAATGCGTCTGACTAATACAGCCTTCACAAGAGAATTTCATTGTGAGAATCGCCTGCTGAGCGTTTCTGATTCTTTCTCATCAAGCAATTCTCCCTTCGGAACAAACCGGCTTAAGTGAGTCTTTTCAATTCATGCCTCTACTGCAGCAAGCTCCTGATCATCCGCTGAGCGAGATTGAATTCCACAGTACTTTTGAATGTTGCCGAGCCCATTCAGCGATATAGGTGATGACGGTCATACGTGTCCGATTACGACACTCATTTTCTTTCCGGATGAAGAATGAAGCTATTGTCGAGGAGTGAACACATCACAAAATAAAGCCAGGAGCTACTAACGGGTCGGAACGAAGCCATCAGACATTCGACTTACCGACTGATGTCGTGGTGAACGATGTTCTCGTTTGAGTCTAAATTTGCCACCTCATAGGCTTAGACCTCTGGGTATGCGGGCACACCTGCTGCGTCTCGAAACATTTTTTTGATACCTTCGATGGCTAGGACACGGTAGGTCCATCGATGTGAACTTCTAGCGTCGCCACTTCTATATGTTTGTTTTATGTTTCGCTGAGGAAGCTTGGAAGATAAGCAGGTGTGTTAAAAACGAAGGCGGCAAAAACCTATAAAATCAGGCGGTATTGAGGACACTTATCCTTCAGAAACAAGAACCTCAACCCTCTATTTGTCAACCTCCAAGTGCAAGTGTCACTATGTTTTTCAAAAGTTTTTACCTCGTCGCTCTCTTCGTCTCTCTATCGCCCGGTCACGGTGGTGCGTGAAGAACGTCCCTGGCGCATTTATGTCAATCTGAAAATACTTTACAACAGCGTTTGCGCAAGGCAATTGCGCTCGTTCGTACACCGTAAAGTCTGGAGACAGCTGTGACTCCATTTGCTCGTCACAGAACGTGTCTAGGTATTCCCTTCGATGCTTATCAGTGCGGAGAACCGAAGCTGACGTCATATTCCTTTGAAGGTACCAGCTGATCCACGCAAATTCGCTCAATCAAGACTGCAGCAACATTCAAGTCGGACAGGTGACGATCATGATTTTCTCCCCCATATTCGCTCCGTACTGATATCCTTTTTGAAGTCACTCTGTCTCGGTAGAACAGGTCAAGATTGCACTGCCAACAAGGTTCTCCAAACGGGAGATACTTGCTCGTCAATTGAGCAGTCTACAGGAGTCTCCCATGCGACGCTCCTTCACAACAATGCACAACTGTCGCAGGACTGCAGTAACATTTACCCCGGAGAGGTTGGTTCATACGACTTGAGCTTCGATTTTGTGCACTGATAATCTGAATTTATACAGAGTCTCTGCGTGTCCAAGGACACGATAAACTACACTTAAGCAATGCTCCGGTAGACGTAGCGTCTCAGGGATATGTTACATGAGTGTTTCTAGTATTCGCTCCATACATATTTGTGAAAATTTGGAATATTGATTCAGTTTTGGAACACCTTGCTCACCGTTCATTTTCGAACCCAGAACAGAAGCCAGCGCGCATTCGGTCAAATACAAGTCAGCGAAAGCTTCCAAGCTACCCACATGTCTATCTCTATTTCACCTTTTCAGATCTACTCCCTCTTATTTTGATCCTAACTTTGCACCTTTCCGCTAAAGATAGTGTCTCTTGCTCCTACGCGCCTACGCTTCACTTGCTTGGCACAGAAGTTTCAAGTAATGAAAGCAATGCGACTGCAATCCAGGGTAAGCGAGCGAGTCAGCAACTCGTTTGGATCCGAAAAGGATGAGTTACTTGGCGCCTACGATGGATCTACACCATTTTTGAAACTCGTATTTTAAGTTTGCACTCCGTCCATCTTGCACACGATTGCTCTTAACACCCTTCTGTTTTGAAAATTCCTTCACAAACTACTCTTTTACACTCCCCGTCATGTTCTTCAAAATCTTACCTGTCTCTCTCGTCGCTTTCTCACTCACGGCATTCGGTTAGTAGTACTTTTTGATTCAGAATCGACGGCGAACTCACAGCCAGAGAACAGTCAATGCCTATGTCGTAGACTCGCCCACTCAAAACACCTGCTCCAGGTCTTACGTCGCCCAGAGAGGGGACGACTGTGACTCCATAGGCGGGAGCAAGCACGTATCTTTGTATGTTCTCCATCCAATCTTCAGTAACCTCTCGCTGACGTCCTTGACTGAAGTTTCCAACTGCTGAAGAACAATCCATCTATCGACAGCCAATGCTCCAACATTGAGCCTGGACAGGTACATTGATGACCATGCTTACATATACTTATGAGCCTCTCCTAATATTTTTTCTCCTAAAGCAACTTTGCTTGGGCGTCGTTGGCCAAGACTGCACTTCCACGATCGTCGTTCCGGATGGCATCGGATGCGAGCTTATTGTGGAAGCCACAGGTGTCACTCCTGCTACGCTCCTTAACAACAACCCACTGCTCAATAGCGACTGCAGCAACCTTCGCGCAGGAGAGGTTAGTTTGCAGTTTCGCATTTTGCTAACCGAGCTGACAGTCGCTTGTCAGGTCCTTTGCGTTGCATCCCAGCCGATTGACTACAACACAATGTACAAGGCCTAAAGTCTTCACCTTCGAACACACAGTTCTGGGAACTGTCCATTATCTTCTCTTTTCTTTCTGGGTCGCTTAGGGGATTCATGTATAAGTAGTATGTTCTGTGATAATTCGATTCGAGTGCTATAGATAGAGATTGTGTTTATGAATGTTGCAAAGCAGGTAACACAATGTTCCTATCGTAACTACAACAGACGTGCAAAAAGAATACACGGCCTGCTTGAGTAAGGAGGTATCAGGCAACTCTTATTAAAGAAGCCGATTGTGTTATTTTTGGCTACACATTGACCTCCTCAAATCATTGAAAAAAAGATCTGGGAGGCTTCGATAGAGCCGACTAAGCTTCAAGCTAGACGCGCATAAGACATGATAAAAGTGCAATTTGCAAAGCAAAACCATAACAATGACACAGGTAGATACTAGAAACCTACGTCCAGTGAGCTGGGGGGTAGATGAAGCTGAAGACAATGAACTTACAACATTTACAATCGAACGGACACAAAGGAGTATCTGCGGAAGTCAAAGTCAGTAATAATGTGATGCAATCAAAATAAAGCTTTTTATCTACCTCCCCCTTCGTCACCAATACCCAGTTCGTCTTCCTTGTACACCAAGAAGCCTTCATCCGTAGTTCTCCCTATGAGAATTAGTCGGTGAAAGATACGTCACAAAAATTAATGATTTAAACATACGAGGCCCAGAACCCCTCGAGTCCCTGAACCGCGATAGATTGTCGTCTTCGTCTTTCCGCTTCCCAGACAATTTCCTGCTCTTTGTCGAAGCTACGGCGTTTGCCTTTGGAGGCTTCGAGGAGCTGATGCCTACAGATGGGTCGCGAACAGTCTCTACGTTGCGAGGGCGTTTTTGCTTCGATGATAGTGCGTTTGCCTCATCTCTTGCATTGTCCTTAGTTTGTTCCGACTTCCCCTTCGTGAGCTTCAAGTTAGATGTTCCTGTCTCCCCACCCACAGCCGACGCCGTATCGTCACGGTCAAGTTCGTCACCATCGGAGAGTTTCTTCCGTTTCTTGGACTTCTTTTTCGGCGGAACGACCGAGTCATAGGCTTTGGAAGTCGAAGGGGCGTTCTCTTTGCCTTTGCCTTTCGACTCCCGGAGAGACTTGTCGGCAAGGATGTCGGCTTTGGAGACTTTGCCCGAAAAAATATCGTCGATTTCAGAAGGCATGAATTTTTAAGACTGAGTTTCGAGTTTTGTTGATTCGATTGATGCTAGGGATCGACAAGATAAAAGATCGACGAAGGCACTCCTTCCTTCGAAATTCAAAGTTAGAACTTTTCCGGTAGTCTAACGCCAGTTCAGGCATGCATTTTTTTTTGTGGCGGTAGTGGAATATGATCTTTGTTTCGTTTTATATATAAGTTTTAGGACCCAAAAGTACAGCTATGCAATAAAATTACCAATATGTTGTGAGCAGAGCCAACACTATTCTCCGAAATACTCGTTTACTAAAGCCTTCTTCCGCAGACCCAGTAAAACTTGTTCCATTTCAGCTCGAGTAGGTAGTTTAGGCGCCAGCAGATCCTCAGTGCTCAGCAGGGGTATAAATGTCGCACCAGCTCTTGCACGCTCGATAGCCTCTATATCAGCTCCTGAGTGTTCTTGCCCGTTTGATTCCGACATTTCTATATCTCCTTTTACGTCCGGTGCTTGGGGTTTATCACGAATTGGAAGTGGAGGTTTCGAGGATGAATCGAAGACATTCTTTAACCTTTGATACGCCTCTTCCCATTCTGCAGTTGCCGATATCAGCTTGTGACAAAATGAGGTAGTTTGAGGGCGCACCTTCCTCCTCTGCTCGCCTCTCATACTCAAGCAGAGTCCCATCTTGCTCGTCCAAGTCTCCATAGTATGCAGGGCCCTGGTTCATGAACTTCTTATAGAAGGCTTGAGCTTGGTTCTCTTCGTCCTGCTCTTTTTGTCGTCCTTGAAATAATTCTTTCACGCCAGGGAGTTCTTTCGCCCGTCCGAAGTATCTAATCGGGATGCATTCGTCAATATACCCCTGCGATTATTCACAATGACTCACTTATAGCCTTTAGTTCCAGGTACTTCTTTCCCGTCATCGTCTAACATTGCTAAGTTTCTCCGGTAATTTGCACCACCAAGAGCGACTATTTGATTTTCCCAGTGCCTTTTCTCCCGCAAGAGCTTATTGATTTCGTCATTCAAGTCTCGGACCTCGTAGTCCGTTAGGCCAGCTGATATTACCATTGGTAAATGATCGAGGAGGGAAACAATCGCAGACTTACCATCCTGAATTTTCGACACCTTTCTGCTGATCTCCCTCAGGATTTCTCCCCGCCACCTTTCACAGTCACGCAAGCTCTTGCAAGCGCTAGCCATGCGAGGCCTCCTGTCACTTCGTGTTCCGAGGCCAAGCTCAGCTGCCTGTGCCTCGCGGAAACGATAAAGCATAGATTGCGCCTTCTCTTCATTACGGGCCTATGAAACAAGTTTTAACATTGTAACACTATAGAAGGGAGACTGACACACCATTTTCAATCGTTAATGAGCAGAACAGGGCGAAAAGTGTGAGTGTTCGCTGTTGTTTGAGCTCAACGCCGGCGCGTTTGGCATAGAACGACGGGTGAGGTGAGTGAACGTCCAGTGTCGATCATCGTAGTCCATGAAGAATTCCAAACTTCGATGGATTCTGCAACTTTACACTCTTTGACTGTCCAAGAACATGGCTAAGGCGGAGGCCTCAAAGCAAACAAAAAACAAGACTGGAGTTCCAGCACAACACTCTCAACCAAGTAGGAAAGGCAAAAAGGCTTGGAGGAAAAACGTTGACATTGGCGAGGTCGAATCCGGTCTTGAGGAAGTGCGCGCGGAGGAACGTGAAATCGGGTGTGTTCGTTGATATGGTCGGGTTTTGATGATTATGCTGACGCTCCGTTGATCAAGCTCATCTGTGAGGACAAGAACAAATGATGAGCTGTTTCACGTTGATGTGAAAGGAGACGAAGTTGGTGTGTAGGCTTGTTCGATATGCATCGTGCTGCAATCTGACCATTTCCAGTTCGAAAGAGTATCCCGAAGTTCGATAAATCCAATTTATCATACAATGTCTCATTGGCCCAACGCTCAGCCGTCCCCGCGGTTACTTCAAGGTCACCCCATCCTAAGGACTCCATCACCCGCTCCGACAAGAATCGCTTGTTACGGATCGGGAAACGTGACAGGAAGGGCCCGCTCAATAGCAAAGAGGACCCAACGAAGCTCGGTCAAGGAAGCGCTTTGCTAGAACCTAGCAACGCTGTCAAAGCCAGCGGAAAGTATGATATATGGCTAGAAAACGATAGCCCGGAAACGATAATTAACGACAAAAAGAGCTTCTTCGCCCCCCTGGTAGAACAGAAAGCTATCAAACCACCAAAATCGACCTCCCGTCGTAGCGACATCGCCGTGCCTGCTGTTGTTAATCCACATCCCGGCACTTCTTATAACCCTCCAGTAGAAGCACATCAATCCCTTCTTCAGATCGCCCTTGAGCAAGCAGAGGAGAAAGAGAAGGAGTCTGAACGGTATAATGGTGTGAAGGCTCGAATGAATGTCGCAAAAAGGGCACAAGCTGGTGAAACGCAACCAGGTCTTCCAGCCGGTATGATTGTAGATACCGACGAACGCAATGAAGATAGTATCGCAGAGGGGGAACTAGAACTACCCCTACCGAAGAAAATCCCGGAACGAAAAACGAAAAAACAGAGGCGCAAAGCTGAAAGGCAGCGGGACGAAGTTTGTTTCTTTATAAAATTTAAAGAAATTGCGATGCTCATGAAATGTAAAAGAAACGTGCAGCGGCCGAAAGGGCGTCAAAAAGGCAGCAACTTGCAGCACTCAGTACACTGAAGTCAGCTACCAAGTCCATCAACGACAAACTTTCAGATCGAGAGCTGGCTCGTTTGCGTCGAAAAGTGTTGCTGCAGTCGAAACTTCGACAGTCCGGTCTTGCAGGGCAACGCCTCGGCAAGCATTTTGTACAGGAAGGTCTAGTTGATGTGCAGCTAGGAGAGGATCTGTCGGAGAGCCTCAGAGGGCTGAAGGTGCGTGTTTGTTCGATAATGGATAAAAAACCGTTGACCGATCGAACCTCGCGTTGATAGGTAGAAGGTAATCTCTTCAGGGATCGCTTCTTGAGCCTTCAACATCGAGCTTTATTGGAACCTCGAATACCTGTACTGTAAGTATCTGGTTTTTCATTTTGAATGACTGTCTCTAAGCCACTTGTCCAAACAGCCCGACAAGGCGGCGACCGCAGAGAAAAATGGTCGAGAAGTTCGCGTGGAAGCATTTCGAATGACATGTTTTTATTTATCATGCTCTACACATTGTACTCGATAAACATTGTCGTTTTGTTCGTTCGTATAGTGAGTGCATCCGTGATCAATCCCACGTACTTTACTGAGTCCATATCAGTAACATGGCTTTTATGGCGTGGATCACTCAAAAAATTGTATTGTAAGGGTTCCGTAGCTCAAGCGTTGTCTGTCTAGGTACGTAGTCTAGATGACACAAACACTACGCAAAACACGCGTCTATCATTATCCTTACAAATGAAGCGATATCCCAGTAAGAACAAACACAAGAATAATATTATATTCACGGTTTAGGCTGAGGAGTACCTATGCTATCGTGCAACTCCTGTATTCTCCTCTCCGTATCCTTCAAATCTCTCTCCAACTCGTCCATCTTCCTCTGTCGTTGCCGCTGTTTCTCGCCAGTGGGATCATTTGCTTCCTCTATACTTTCTTTGTAAACCTTCTCCCTCTCGCTGAAGACTACGCCATGCTGCTTAATCTCTTCGGGAATGTTAAATTTGAGTTTCCTAACAGGTAACGCTGTATCCGCCGAGACTTTCGCTGGCTTGTCAGAATCGGTAGCTGAGTCAATGTGTTTGCTTTGGTATGCTCTCACCAAACTCCGGAGGTCGGTAAGAATGGTATTCGTATCGTGTCCCTTTTCGATCCGCTGGGCCTCGTGCTGCATTTTGAATGTATTTATGCGGTTCTGCTGCGCCATGTTGACCTTTACTGATGGAGGCTTGCTCAGCAGTCGCAACTCCAGTGCCAAATCCTTTCTCTGGATTTCCAGCTTGAAGATCTTTTCGACATCTTCGGCTTTGTCGCGAGTCCGACGAGGTGGTGAAGGACGCTCTCCACCAGAACCTATACATAACGTTGGCCCAGTGATATTAGTAGAGTGGATAGTCTCTGAAATCGAAACAAGACAGACCAACACGACCCGCTATAATATCTTCGTAATCCTTGATGTCGAGCCTGATCTCGTTGATTCGATATTCGAGGTCGTCTATTTGTGACTCCCGTTTACGTACTTTTGCTGTCAGGTCTCTTATCATTTGGGCCGCCTGTTGACTGCCATCCTTTTTCTGTTCGATGTCAGCTATCTCTCTCCTCGCACGATCACGGCTTTCCCTTGTGAGGCTCAGTTCGTCTTTCAGCACATCTTTATCTTTTGTTGCCTTTTTTATATCCTTGTTGAGCATGAACTGCGTCCGTTTGCTCACGTAAAACTTTTCTCCAAGAGCCTTATCCTCTCTTCGTGAGGCATCTGATGATATTGTATTGTTAGTTGGGCTCTCAGATGGTTGAATAAGGAAGGCGAAGAACGTACCACGGCCCCTGTCCCCATCCGCCCTGTCAGATTGGGGAGCGCGATCGGCATTCGCTTCACTTCCTCTCCGGGCTAATCAAAATAAATTATCTAGTAGAAATCAAGAATCTTTCAGAACAATTGTACTTACAAGAAAGACTGTCCATCGATCGACGTTCTCCTACCATACCATAATTGATATAACGTTTCAGGCAGCTTCAGAGAAAAATACAACTCACTGAGACTAGTAGTTGATGTTTGGCGCCGAGGCCCTGGATCTGTTCCCGTCCAACCGGGATTTACAACCCACATAGGTCAGCAGCTAAAGAAAGGCACTCTGATGTATCCACCACCGACCTTCATAAAGGTTCGAAACGCGAGGGCGCGATTCGTTGCGACGGGGTGAACGTTCGTCAACTGTGCCAGGTGGTAAGTATCACTACTTGAGATGAAGCATTACATGGTACTGACCTATCCTAACGACATTCCTGTCGCTTGGATGTCGGGTTGGGTCCCTGAATTCCCCACTTCTCTGAGAGACGTACCTCGCCGGTTCTCTGTTGTCGCGCGTGTGAGATGTGTATACCACATCCGCACGACGACTTGGAGCGGCTGAGAGAAATCTACGTCAGGTTATGTATAGGGTGTTAAGCAGATACACATACCTTCCGATATATTGTATCGAGAACTCCTGTGTCGTAAGCGGCTGTCTTCGCTCGGACGGCTGGACTGGTGGCGACCTGCGTCCATAGGGTAAGTGTTCTACAGATGATAAGAAAGCTACTAAGATTGTACAGTGTTCATCATATAAGAGATCTAAGCATGCATCCAGGTCAGAACGTTTCGGGACCAAAGCAAAGGATAATGTGTTTGAGGTGAAGCAAGGGTGTTTCGCCTAATAAAGAGTTTCAAATTCCATGTAAACAGCAGATGAAGCAGCACACATGCGCTCTTCACGCATTACTGCACGCGCAGTTTCAACCATTCCACATTTCCAGACTTCAAGGTAGTCGACGACGACTGCTTCCTGGAATAGACAAAGCAGGTCTACTTTCAAGTTCGAGTAGTGTTTCAGCAGCATCATGCATAGTTTTATGGAGCGCTTGATACTGCAAAATGACAGGCTTTTGCGACACAGCTGCAGATAGAATACGCTCTTGGGCGTCGTGGTGAGAGAGACCAAAAAAGCCCGAGCGCGGCCGTCAAAGCGTTGAGTACGTCGATCTTTCGTGTCCACCGCCTGATCGAGATTCCACCGTCCAACTCCGAGTCCACGCTCATTCCCGCAACGGCGACGGAATACAACCTATGGCAACTGTAGTAGGAGCCTCCAAGAGGCCGGTAGAGCAGCCTCCGCCGAAAAGGAAAGGAAAGACCCGTTCAGAGAGGAAGAAAGCACAACGCGAAGCAGCAGCGGCACTTAAACTGAAAGCGGTCGTTCGTCGACTACCACCCAACCTTCCAGAGGAAATATTCTGGCAGAGTGTTGAGTTCTGGGTCTCCGAGGAGACAGTCTCATGGAAGAAGTACTTTCCAGGGAAGATCTCAAAGAAGTACTCACCAAATATACCCTGCTTTCGATTTTGTGCTTATTTCCATGCAGATATAACAAGGAGAACGTACCATCTCGTGCATACATAGTGTTCAAGGACACGGAAAGGCTAGCTATCTTCAATCAAGCTTACGATGGCCATACCTTTCGCGACAAGTCAGGTCAGGCAACTTACTTTTTATTTATTTATATATCTTCTGATAACAAATATTGTTAGGGCATGAATTCTATGCCGTCGTTGAGTTCGCTCCGTTCCAGAAGGTGCCACCGGAGAAGAAGAAGCAGGATAATAGGATGGGGACCATTGAGCAAGGTACGCATATTCTACGTAGTAATCCTGAAAGATCATTCATTCATCTATATTCATATTTTTAGATGAAGACTACATTTCCTTCTTGAACTCCCTTAATGTGCCGCCGCCAAACGGATCTGAAGCTGATACCCTTGAAACTCTAAGTAAGTTGCGAAAATATGTCTTCACTTAATCGCTGTTTAGTTGCGGTCGTTGTAGTCGCCGCTTCCCAACCAGTGCAGCAGCCGAAATCCACGCCACTCCTTGAGGCCCTTCGAGCAGAGAAACAGGCGATGAAGGACAGGGAAACCATCCTGAAAGCTCATGCACACTACCGTGACCAAGAGAGGGCAGAAGTGGCAGCGAAACGTCGGGGTAAGCAACCAGTAGGAAGTGCACCAGTGGAACGTCCCGAGGCGGGGCCACTGCCCGGGCAAGGAAGGCGAAGGCGTGGCGGGAAGAAGATCGAGGAGGCTGCTGCGACAGAGATGCAAAAACCGAAAGAGATAGTCAAACCTCCTGCCGCAAAAGTCCCACTTAAAGCACCAGCGAAGGGACCCGGTCCCTCGCCCGCTCCCGGCCCAACAGTGATGGAACCGACGAAAGACGCTCCTCGAGCGAGTCGACCCAGGCCTGCGCCAGGATTAGGCGCTTCACGGCAGTTTGAAGCAGCATTGAGTGGCGCCGGGGTCATCGGGCTGAGAGCTCGGCGGGATCGGGATGCAAAAGCTGTCGAACAAGGAGAGGCTGCGCCGAAAGCCAATGCTGAAGCTCAGCCGGCTCAAGCTCAAACACCTGCTAGCCCTGGCCGAAATCGCGGACGGAAACGAGGAGACGGGGCAAAGATACAAGTTCTGGATGCTGAATCCACTTCCGATGGACATCCTTCTGCGAGTGAGGTAACTTTTCTCCCTTATGAGTGAGTCGTATTAAACGATTCTGTTACAGAACCTTCCGCTGTGATTGCCTTGCAGAGCCGAGCAGAAGGCGCCAATGGCCCAACTAGTCCTCCAGTGGAAGTGAAAGCGCTACCTGGTGGTGGCCAGGTCGCTATGGGTGAGGGAAAGGGACGTAGACGAAACCGGGCCAGAGGTCGAGGCGCGGGTGGAGGCACAGGAGCAGGTGGAGGTGTTCCACCCGAGGCTGCTGGCGCTTAGAATCTCAGTGCACCACCGTTTCAAGCACAACTCGACAGCACGTTCGATTCGATTCGAAGGCTCGGGTGCACACGAGATGTCAACTTTACTACTCAGCGTCCTTTCAGAAGGCATGAAACCGGTATGTCAGTTGAAAGCATGCAACTGTCTTTGCCACGATTCTGGCCACTTCTTAGCCGGCCTCCTACGCCGCCCGCCCAATTCTCAGGACATCGAAGGGCCAACAATCGTATACACAGTCCATCATAGGCGTAGTAACAACCTTGATGTCGTTATGTGCACCATCGTGAGTTGGAGGCAGTCTGGGCGATCAACACAAATGTCCGTTCATCAGCTCTGTGGTATTCGAATTGATCACCATTAATTATACGGAATTAAAAATGGTTATACTGCTATTCCACAGCATCTGCTACGTAAGGATATCATGCATTGTACTGGTGATTGTAAAATCAAGATCGTGCATCCTCCACACACTTTCGAAGCGTCACAAGTACTTTCTGCAGGTTTTGGCTGTATTTCGCGGAAGCAGGCATGACTTGTAATGGTATAGGGTTCCCATCCATATCGCTAGAACTCAGATGCGTCCGCACGAAGCTTTCCAGGCGAGTAAGTTTCTGCTTCGCAGCTTCCACGCTCTCCCCACCATTCACTCCGAGAAGGTCCGCCTTATTCGCGATAACAAATCGTGCTTTCGAACTAAGGCCCGGCTTATACGCCTCAAGTTCATCATGTAGCACCTGCAATTCCTTCTCTGGGTTCGGACCGGAGAAATCGACCACATACACGAGCGCCAACGACCGCTCGATAGAGCGGAGAAACGAATGTCCCAGGCCCACGTTCTCCGAAGCCTGTGCGATCAGCCCAGGATTGTCCGCAACGGTGAACCGGAACGCTTCTTCGGTGTCGTCGAAGGAGTTGTTTCGGGAGTTAATTTGCGTTGATAAGGAGTGCGACTGTGATTGTGACGGGGAAGCGTAGGCCAATTCGCCACGCTCCATGAGCCCCCGAAAGCGTGCTTCTTCTTCTTTCGTTTCGTCTATGATGAGGTTCTCTTCACCTCCAAGGACGTTGCCGTCATTGTCGATCCGGACGACACCGACGGAGGGATTGAGAGTGGTGAAGGCATACCCTGCGACTTCTGCTTTAGCACGGCCGCCTGTCATCGCGCGCAGGAGGGTGCTTTTGCCCGCGTTGGGGTAGCCAACCAACCCGACGTCTGCAAGAATTTTGAGCTCAAGCGAGAGTGTCATTCGTTGACCCTCACTTCCCCGAGTTGCAAACTTTGGAGATCGGTTCTCTGTTGTTAAAAAGGTTGGATTACCCAAACCTCCTTCGCCTCCAGTTGCGATCAAGTATCCTAGACCTTCTATCGCTTGAGGTCCTAATTCCAGTCCTGGGTCCGAGTGAGAAGAGGTAGACGATAACGGGGTGTCCAAGTCAAGAGACAGTGAAATCGAGTTCTGTTCACGTCGCAGCTGCCGTTTTTCTCGTTCTTGACGAAGCAAGATTCGCTCAGCATCCAAGAAAGAATCTCGTTCGACGTTCACTTCTGCCGCCCCTGGGTAGTGTACCCACCGGCGTTCCCGCACTTTGGCTATCCTCTCCTCGGGTGACAGTCCCTGCAGACTTTCCAGTTCGGAGTCCCATTCATCTTTCGCGCAGCGAGGGTCATTGGCGGGTAGTTCTTTGATCGTGGTTCCGACGGGTACACGAATAATTGTAGGTTCGCCATTCCGACCGTTCATCCAAGTGCCCTTGCCTGAACCGCCTGGAGAGCCTCGGACACGTTTTGGGATAGACGATAATGTTGTGAGACCGGGAACAGGGAGAATATATACGTCGCCGCCTTTCCCGCCATTACCACCCGATGGTGGTCCATGAGGAACGTATTTTTCACGATGAAAAGCAACGCACCCATCACCTCCCTTGCCTGCGTTCAGCCATCAGCGAAAGCCTTTTTCGATACTTGTAAACTCACCTCCCCTCACAGTCACTATGAGGTTGTCTAGGAATGTCTGGCCCTGTTACGTTTATGTATTGAGCAAGTAAAAACAGCATAATAAAAGCCGCACGTACTCGTTGCCGTCTTTTCCATTCAGTTTTACGCCTTCGCCTATACGTTTCCTCGCTTTCCTGTGGTTCGAGGGTTTTGCCATCATGCGAAGCAGTTGAAATAAATTTTGTGTATTTCAACGCGCAAGAGATTTGCCGCTGAGTTGTTCTGTGTAGTTGAATGGTATACAAGCCATGTCGGAGCATTCGTGAGTGGAAGTCTCCGAGGAACGAGCGACGCCCAAATTCAAGGGCGATCGTCGATCGACAAGTCCTCACTGCACAACTTCTGCGTCGCGCTGGTCCGCTGGGCACAGCTTGACTGAATTCATCATGTCCAGTCGCAGTACCGATTCAATACCTATACAAATCGAGTTTGGAGGCGGCCTTGAACTCCTATTCTCGAATCAAAGAGCTCACAAAATCAATCTGCCTCCGAGAGTCCCTCAGAACTTCACCGATGCAAAGGAAAAGCAAGATCAGATGGACGCGGAGAGGCTCGAGGGCGAGACGAAACCCGTCAATCTGGCTTATCTTCTATGCTATCTTCGCGACAACCTACTGAAGGAAAGGGTGGAGCTTTTCATGGAGAATGGAACAGTGTTCGTGTCTATCTCTTTGATTAATACGATAAATGGGTCTGATGCATGCACAATGGTCTCCAGCCGTCCGGGTATTCTTGTCCTCATCAATGACAGTGATTGGGAGCTTGAAGGAGAGGGCGAATATGAGCTCAAATCAAACGACCAGATTGTCCTCATTTCGACGCTGCACGGTGGGTAGGTCGGCACCTATCGACATGCGAGAGAGTGGTGTTGCTGTATTCTTTGTTCGGGAAAAACCATCGAATTGTCGTCGGGTACCATGGAAACTGCTTCTATGAAAGATGAAGATAACGAAACAAGATGTATGTTAAAGAAGTGTGAGTCGTTCTGGATTATCGTCATAATGGTCCGAAGTCTAATTTTGGTTCACTGAACTTCTTCGAGCAGTTTGATGTATTATCAACAAATATTATCCAGCCGAAACTTAGGCACATTGTGTAGCAATCAGCATTCCAATGTATCCAGCGATGTTTCGTAGCGATAAGGTGGCGAGCTCTTGACATAACGGCATTTTTAATCCAGACCGATGTTTTTCCTCTTTCCCCTGAATCACTCCAGGGCAGCGCTTGCGATTCCGACGTTCACCATTACCAGACTCAAAGCTGTCTCGAGCTGCATACGCAGGCTTATCAATGCGGGTGGATTTTGTTTCGTGCTTTCGTCGAGAATGTGAAGCTGCAAATGCATAGGATGAACATCATCGAAAAAACAAACCTCGGAGTTATTCATCTTATGTCTGTCAAAAACATACGAGAATTTCTCCGACCCGTTCATATGTGGTTGACCTTGTTTTCCGAACTTCAACCTGGAAAACTCAGCCATTCGCTATAAGAACGGCGACCCTGACACACTTGTTCCTCAGTCATTCGGACTTCGTTGGTTTCAAGATGCAGGCTGGTCTTCTCATTGCTCTCTGCTCTGCGGCTCTCGCTTCCGCCCATGGTGGTGTACTTTCCTACTCTTTCGGCGGCACGGCCTACGATGGGTACGTTAATACTATTCAACCCTTAGTATCGTTGCTTATTCTGCATTTCAGGTTCGTCCCATACAACACGGCAACAGGCCAAAGCACGATCCAGCGCCAATGGGCTACATACAAGTATGTTTCCTCGAGCGTATTTACTCCAATATGCTTCCCTTCCGCGAAATGAATATTAAAATGATTCCTTTCCTATATTTTTGTAGCCCTATCACTTCAGCAACTGACCCCAACATTGCATGCAATACCCCTGGAACCACCACGGACCCGCAGCTGACGGCCACTGTCCCCGCTGGCTCTTCCGTGACGGCGAACTGGAATGCACCTTGGCCTCGTAAGTCATTTTATAATGAAAAAAGCCTTCAGATAAAATTGAACAACTTTGCAGACACGATTGGACCCATGATGGTATACATGGCCGTATGTATTTATATATACATTCCGTTAGTACGCAAAAAGGTGAACCCATTTACCAGAACTGTGGAGGAGACTGCACCAGCGCGGACCCCGCCTCGCTCAGCTGGTTCAAGATTGACGAAGCCGGCCTCCTCAACGGAACCGTCGCAGACGGGTACTGGGGCTCCGGCAAGATGGTCGACCAAGGCTCCACCTGGACCTCCACGATCCCCGCCGCGACGCCCAACGGCAACTACCTCATTCGCCACGAGACCCTTGCGATCCACACGGCGAACCAGCCGCAGTTCTACGCGGAGTGCGCACAGGTGGAGATTACGGGTGGAGGGAGCGGGAGTCCTGCGCCGACGGCGAAATTCCCTGGGGCGTATGACCCGACGGACCCGAGCATTGATATTGATGTGTATAGTTCAACGGCGACGACGTACGCGTAAGTAGTTTCTTCCTCTGCTTGAAAAGGAGAAGGAGTTGTCATTCTGACTTTTGAATAGGGTCCCGGGACCGGCGGTCTGGTCTGGTTGAGGTTCTTCATTTTTTTTCATATATGAATGAAAATCTTCCTATTTCTGTGTTCGGAGCTCGATGTATGTATTATTTTCTGAAGACGAATGTTTATAGAACGACATGAGTGCTTCGTTCCACTCAAAATGTTTGTATGAAAATTTCATATCCGAAGGCAAAAGTGAAAGGAAAGAGTGCACAAAAAGGCGCAGCCTACAGAAGAAGTGAAAAAATGTCGGGAAAAATATACTCGAAATCAGCCATATGCTGGGATCATGACCTCTTCGATGGTCCAGGTCGTCCCATCCTCGCTGCTCGAGATACCGCTCACTTGCGTCATCTGTTGTCCAGTCACATCCGTACCATAAATGACAGAGCCCACGGCAGCAGTGGCATTCCACTGGCTATCCGCCGAGCTAAGCACAATGGTCGTATTTGAGTACGTTTGGGGTGACGTTGCCATTGTACAGTACTCGTCGCATTCTTCGGTCATTCCAAAGAAAGACATGGTACCGGAAGAGTATTCCAGCTGTATTTTTACATTAGCATATTCAGCTTGAAAAATAAAATAAGAATCGGAGCCCCGCGGACCTGAGAGACAATTGATCCATCAACTGTAGCTGTCTGCGTCCATCCCGAGTTATCATCTGCGCGCACGAAGGATAAAGTGACGTCTTTGTTTGCGTCAAGCGGTACCATTGCGCCATTGATTTGTTTGCCATTGCTGTACACGTATGTCCGGATGCACCTTTACACAAAAGGGAGGTAGTCAGACTATTAAGGAAACGCAACTGACTAGTCGTTTTCGTACCATTGATCAGACGTTGCGCCGCACCATGATTGGTCGTTCCAAGACTCAACAGAAGTCCGTAGAAGATCGCCAGTGCCTAATACACAGCTATTAACTAAGCTTCACGCTACAGTAATCTGTGGCACTGATTGCATACCATTCGACAGTGCAGGGTACAAGATAAGCTCTCCTAATTGATTCGAAGGCGGCGCGCCCGGGTTGAAAGTGGTGGTGACACTTTGGATCTCAGGCGTAGAATCTGTTCCAATGATCCAGCTCTTCCCGAGACCATACATGTTAGCGTATGCATAGTGAAAAAAGCATAGAAGAGGCAAGAGGTGCAAGAGATGAGGCATTTTTGGGGACGAGGCGATTTTTGCGGAGACTATTCATCAACGGAAAAGTTGGGTGTGGTTTTTATACAATCCTTCTACTGCGCAAGCCGGGGTAGCCTAAAAGAGGCCAGTAATTGACTTGTAAGGGGGTTACTAAAGAAGCGCTGGTCAAGTGTCCAGGTGCATCATGGGCCAGATCATGACAGCGCAGCTCCCTTTTCATATGGTATATGTTTTGACATGGAGATAGAGTGATGTGCACGCTAAACATAGGATTTATGCGCAGTAAGGATTGGCTAATGCGGTGAAAGCACGGAAATCAGCACATATTGGGCGGTCACTGGGCTCGAGGCTTCCGAGAATGCTTCGCTCTAGTAAGCCAAACTGGCGTCTAGGCGGAATGTTGTAACGAACTTGTGCCAACGCAACGCGATGATAAGAGGACTCCGGATGATGGGGGTTGAAAGGAAAGACTCAATTGGACACTTGGCCGATGGTTGATGACAGACACCATTTTAAGGAAATATTTAGCACGTGATCCAACTAATGCGTCATCGCCACATGCACTGCAGCGCCTCCTTGAAGCTCGACTTCCTACTGGTACTACCTTTAACCTTATTTCTTCTCGCTGTAGTGCCATATTCGCCCTGCTGCATTGCCATGACATGAAGGCAGGTTTACAAAACACGTCTTCAATTCCCTGGACGTTAACGCACGCTGCTGTCACTCTGTGGTTTCTCGCGAGTCTCTGAAGGGGGGCTATGATCAACAACTCTTACCGTATTCATGAACTCGCAGAACACCTCGAGCCTTCAGGTCAGGAGACCAAGAAGCTTGCGAGAGAGCGCATACGACCGTGCCCCTGTCTTCCCGCCGGCCTTCCCTCAACACGTTGGTTGTGTTCTTTCTTCGCGCAAACCCGAGCTGACTCCGGGTATTTAGGTGTCATTCAGAGGGAAGGCGAGCTATCTGGGCCTAAAGAGATCTTGAGACAGCTACGAAGAAGTCCAACTCCGCCGCCTTCTCCGGAAGACAACACTGACGATGTGCTGGAATCTTCGTCTCCGTCTGACCAAGCAAAGAAAAAAGAGGACGCGCCAAAGCGCGTAAATTTGTCAACCGCACGCCAGGTGGTTCCTACGGGATGGAAGGAGCCACAGGTATTTGGCTCTCCATTCATTTGTGCCTAGATATCAATCTGACTTATTTAAGTCCTTCGAGATTTTCCGGGCTATCGAGAAGAAAGATATCGAATTTCTTATGGAAGTGAGGGACAGGGCGTTCCACGTATGTACCTTGCATTCAACTGTTGTTCAAAGGCCATGTTTGATGAATTAACTCCATAGCTATTGCTGAAAAAGTCCGGAAATGCTACGCCCTTGGTACATGCAATGCGAGTTGGTAACTCTCATCGTGATGTGCAAATAATTCTTTTGGGAGCATTCTCTCGCTGGGTCAATCACCTTGAAGATGAAGATATGAAGAACAAATCGACAAGGAGCCTTTTGAAAGCTTTGCGTGAGTGCATCTTGTTACTTCACGATAAAAGAAACATCCTCAGCGTTTCTACCCCTAAGGTACCAACTTGAAGGTCGCTATCGACTACGGCCTTCAACGTGCCCAGCCGGACCTCATCGCATCATTTATGCAAACTCTCGTAATGAGCGAAGGAGAGAAATGGGTCGGGACGCAAGCACACACCGTCTCCCTCGCTCTTCGCTCAGGCACTGAAGGAAAACCCGTTCAAACAGCAATGAACGCCGTGCGAAAGTTTGCGACAAAAGAGCTAGGGAAAGCCGAACTAATAGCGACGCTTGAAGATTAGTATGTCCTATCTCCCGCGCCACGGGTTTAGCGTTCTTATTCTTGAGCCCAACGTAGTATTGCGAACGCTACAGCTGATCTGCTCGTGCTTGGAGCGTGGTCTTGTATCTTGGATACTGTCAGCAGTGAACCCATACCGGTAATACCTCCAATCTGCAGAATTTATTCTCGGTGCTAAGTGATAAAATATAGTCCTATTATTTTGCGAGGGACGATAGGGTCTTCAAAGCTTTTCAAGAGCGGATAAAAGAGCACCGGAGTAGCCTTCCGTCACTGACTAAGCGTCTGCGGTGGCAGGTACGCGTTCTAGATAGGGCGCTTGAGGGAAGAAACACGACGTACAGAGTCAGTTTCTTTTGAAAATTATTGTCATACCATCTCTAACTACTGTATCCTCAGAAAAAGATCGAGCTTCTCACGGAGGAATTGGATGAAGGGCCCGGCGTGTAGCTTGTTTAGCTTCGCGAAGCCACAATTCGCTTGCACAGCAATTGTGAATGTTGCTCTGTAAAGAAGTTCCCAGCAAGTGATGCGTTTCGAATGATGGTGCTTCGTCCTTACCTCTATACTAGACTATGGACACTAAGGGCCACATACTTAAACATTATACTGTGAACAATTTCTTTCGCGGAAATTATCTTTATTAATCGTACGACTTTTTTTGAGCTATTTGTTCTAATCCATGTAAATTAAAGATTGTCTCACTGTGCTATATGCTGTATGGATGTATGATAACTTTGGTTCAAGTAAGATCGATCGGCCCTGTGGCGCGAGGGCGTCGGTGCGTCATCGACATCGAGAGACCTTGGTGAGACGCGATTTCGACGAACCGAGCCTTTTTCTCTCTCCAACTATTACTTCCACGCCGAAAACGACGGCGACAACGACGACGTGCCTACGACAAAATGTCCGACCTACCGATCGATACCAGCAATCCAGAAGTTCGCGACTTCCTCACCTTGACAAGGTACAGCTAAGTCACTACACTACGGCTCTTCTTGCATCGAGAGCTATTGGCTTACCTCCTTGTTCCAGGCTTCAAGTCCTAACGCCATTGTCACTGCTCATTAATATCGCTGTAGTTGGGGTATGCTCTTTCGCAATCTCGCCGGGGCTAGGTCAGTCGGTCGCGCAATTGCGGGATCTTAGGTCCGCTGAAATTTATAAAAGGGCGAATCGCGAAGATGTACCCTACATCTCTTACACCTTCACCGTCGCTGATTGGGACGTACATTGTTGCTGTATACATCATGCAGGTTGGGTACTGTGCTATATTGGTATTGGCCAGGAAGAGTGAGACAAAGGTGAGCAAGGTCTTCAAGTTGATGCATCCGCAATGACTTGAAACTGACTTTCTGTCGCAGCAAGCACTTATCAAAGGGACTGGGTTATCCCTTGTGCTCGCCAACTGGGTGATGGGTTTCTGTGCCATAGCCTGGGTATGTCAAATTTTGTATTTCACCTATGTAAAAAGCGGCTCATGGTTAGCAACAAAGTCTTTCAAAGCATTTATATTCGCCTCCGTATTTTTCGGCATCCTCGTCATACTGCTCCTGTACTCCAATATCGTCCTCAACGTCTACCACCCAATTGCGCGAGCTCGTCCTCTCGATGCAGCCTTCATCCACGCTCCCGTGCGCTTATTCCTGATCCTACCGCTTACCATTCTCCTTCCTATCGCCATCTTGTGAGCTTTTATTTGTGCTCTCCTGCACCTTTCAAGTTGAACTCACCAATCCGACCAGCATTGCTATTGGGCATTATTGGGAAGAGGGAGACACAAAAGCATACAATGACCATGCATGGGAAGGTTTTGGCGTATTCTTCGTCATTAACGTGCTCGGGGCGATATTTATTGCTTTCCGGAGGGATATCATCTGGACCGTGGGGGCGTCCTGGATAGCCATCTCAGTCTGGCAACAATCACCGAAGTCAGCGCCCGTCTCTGTGAGTCGTCTATTATAAATACTGCAATGCATAGGCTCACCCCATGCTTTATTTGACCTTGACAAAATAATCGACTCTTTCCCCCAACTTTCCTTTCATACGCCACAGATAACAGCGATCATCTTCACGTTCCTCCATCCAATCGTACTCATCGTATCCTTTATGACTATACTTTTCCACCGGAAGAGAAAGGAACGGGGCGGAGCAATCGCACTTCCTCCTGACGAGGAGTCCGTTTCAGCGGAGCCGCAAGGACAAGGACACGATGGGTCGAGGACCGGCGCCAGCCGCGTATGGGGTTAATGTTCTTATCGAGCTTACTTTCACAGGGGTATGACTTTCATACTCGGTTTCAGCTCTTAGTCTTCGTTGGGCGTTTGACTTATTCGTATTGCCTGATACATGTACGAGCAAACGTTATTGTATTGTATTACACACTTAATTGGTGATGGTACTACATTATCGACCTTTTCCAACATTAGTTTGTAACTGAATGTCCAAGCGTCCGCACAGGTCTCATCCACGCCACCGGCAGCGTCCGCAGACGCGAACCTACGAAAGCATACAACCACTACCAAAGTTTGCCACCAGCACGCATGGTAATTGTACACCCGCGAACCTTCCCGCAGGTAGTACATAACCTTCCAAAGCAGTCAACCGATCTCGTCTGAGTGGCCCTTGATAACTCACGTCCGGCGGTATGCCTATATGTAGCGACCAACCCGACGAATCCCAGGGAAACGGAGTCAATCAACGGCAACTGCGATCAAAAATCAAATCTGCAAGTTACTCAGGCTGTAACTGTGCGAGTGAACAGTAAGTGAGCCATCTCCGGTCCTTCCGCGCTATCCCTTCCCTTCTCCTTCTCATCGGCATCGGAGAAAGCCTCCCCACTTCCACCTCCGGGGTAGGTGATCAGCAATGCCACCCCTCCTCTTACCCGACGGTAAACGTTCAGCCGACCCGCTTTCGTCTTCCCCACTCCGTCTTCGACCAATGTCACTCCGAGATTCGACTTTCGGAGATCAGCATCGGCGTCGGAGGTCGGATGGTGATGGTGGAAGGAGGCGGTTATCTTCCTGACCCTTGTCGGCTACCAGAGCAGCCGACGTTGAAGTTCCCCAGATTTAACAAAGAGAGGCTACGCAGTGGCTACGCCGAACGTCGCTTGTTTCGTCTCGGAGGTTGAACTTTATTTTCAAACTGACCTGCTCTTTGCTATTTGTTAACTTCTGCCGCTGCGCGGCTCGTGCATAGGCATATCTAGTCCTGTTTGAAAGTGTATGCGTGCGCCGGCAAAGCTCGCTTGTGCTCGCGTAAGTGTCCTTTGCGGTGACAAGCTATTCTTGGGCGTCATGCGGGTTGCAGAGCGTCTGTTAATAAAAGCCCATTTATACTATTTTTTGCATGTGGGAATTGCTAGTACTACTAGTACTTCCGGGTGTGCGTGAGCTTGCATGCTCGGCGCGGGAGCCGATAACTGGACTTGCCAACTAGCTTTCCACCTAGCTTTGCTCCCTTCTCTTAGTCTTGACCTTGATTGCTGGCTCTGCCGCAAAGCTAGATAGGAAGGAAAGGAGGAAGGTAAACCGATTAAAAGGGAGGTGGAAGTGACTTTCTTTGCCCTTTCCAGGCTTCACTAAGCAGTCAAACAGTCGCCGGACACGGGACGAGAGACAAAACGGCAACGACGAAAGTTCACCAAATTCGGAAGAGGGTTCTCGAGAGATGGGAAGAATGGTGGTGGAGGAGGAAATGTGTTCTCGGTGAGCAGCACTCTCAGAAGACGAGTTTCAAGTCTGGCCTCGGTTCCCTTCGCCTCCAAACGCCCTGTACCTCATCCGAGTCGCCCTTCGAGCGACCTTCGAGTCCAAGCCCAAGTTCGGCATCCCGTACTGAGGCGGAGCATGGGCATGGGGATCTTTGCGGCTGTCTGCCCGATATCAAAGGCTTTCAAGACGATTCTGAGTTGTACAAAGATCAGGAGCTCGAGAATGCTGAGTATGCAAAGGAAAAAGAGGTGGAATACGGGTCGAAGCAAGTCGATAGACTGCGGAATAGTGAGTGCGAGTCTTATCTTGGTCTAAGACTCATTAATCAGTGTTCGTAGTCATCCGTGAGAAAGGCCTCCATTTAAGAGTACGACTTTGCGAGTGGCTTGAACGCGAATGCATGGAGCGTAAGTTCGATGATGCTGAATGGTGTTGCGTAGACCAATGGCTGAGTGTTATTGTAGTGATAGCAGAGACCAAAGGATCCGAGCGGCGAGAAACGCTGGTCGCGCGTTATGTGCCATGGTCACGAAAGGGATACGATAGCATCGCTCGAACACTCACGCTATATATAGCGAACAACGACCATTACCACGGACTGTTCCTCGAAATGAGCACGAAGCCAAAATCCTATGTTAAAAGGCTGCAAGCTCGTACGTGTCCTTACCTTATCATGTCTCTCGAATATAAAAAATTAGTATCATTTGCAGTCATCGATAGCCACGGATTGGATTGGAAGGTCAAAGCGATCGAAAACACGTTAAAATCACCTTCATGCATCGAGAGTGAGTCTTTTGTTCACAACGTAGTAGTAAATAACTTAGCCATATAACTATTTTTCTGTCAGTAAGCACTCCAGGTACCTTGAAAGGAACACTAGAAGTCATCGGCCGATTCGCTACAGGCTGGGAAGCGGAACATATAGCGAGGACTCTTTTCAAGGAGTGGAGGGAGAGGCCGGAACGGATGCTAAGCTTAGGTAGTGGAAGAGAAGCTTGGGAAGAAGAGACACGAAGGATCAGTGTAGAGAAGTGGCGGACTCAAAATAGGTGTTAATAATGATCGACACGTGTAGTACTAAGATGATCGACACAGAGGTTCCTGAGTCAGAGAGACTTCCAAATTGAGCAACGAAGCGATGCGAGGACAAAAAGGCGTTGAGAAGGCGTTGCGGGCGCACAGAGAGTCGAGTGACTGGTCAGGAGGGGCAATCAAGGCAGTCAGCTCGGAGCATGCTCGCCCTTCGTCGTCTCCTTTCTCCTGCCGCCATCGTAGCTCCCCGTTCTCGCCAGTTCTCGTCATCGTCAGTCATGAGTTACCTCACCGCCGACTCCCTTAACCCCGCAATCCGCAACGTCGAGTACGCCGTCCGTGGTGAGCTTGCAATCAAGGCAGAGCAGTACCGCAACCAGCTGAAGCAGAATGACCACGGACTCCCCTTCGACCGTGTCATATCCAGTAACATCGGGAATCCTCAGCAGAAAGGCCTCGATCAACGGCCCATAACCTATAATCGCCAGGTGAGTTGCCCTCCTGCCAGCGGCGATTCTCCTTTTGTATAGATGGTGCATGGCTTCGCAAGTTCGCAAGTTCAATGCTCAACTTTGGAGCTGCCCGTATCTTCTGTGTGCTTCTATGAATGGCGTGGAAAAATCAATTCGTACAATCTCGCTCGGACTCGATCGGCGTCAAGCAATATTCATGGTCTGCTGGACACTCGGACTGATCTAGAAGTGGACCACTGGCACATTACGCTCAAGCACACACTCACGAACTCAGTGATTCAGCCGGTTAGACGGGCACCCGTGCTGAAGTGAAATATCCTACGAGGTCGCCGTTGGAACTCCTGCTCCGGACGGAATATGGATGGGTCGCCTCATGACATGGTGCAAGGCTGTGCGTGTGGCCGCAACAAGTGAGTCGTAGAAATGTATTTATGCTACGATTTCGTCTCATTTTTCCCATCGCCAGGCAGACTATCAATACACTTCAATCGCGATACTTCCTCAGATTGCCCGGCTTACCGAGAAGCAACTTCACGTTGTTATCCGCCAAATTCCGGGATTCTTAGATGTTATCAGCCTTGTCTGGACCCCGTGTGTCGGTCTGTCATTTCCAGACGCACAGTTTGCGCTATATTAAGGAGTTTTCCGCTCTACTATCCCTCGGCCTATGCTTGTGCCACATCAACCATGCTGAATGCACAAGTTGTTAATCCAGGCTGCTAAGAAAGTCACAAGTTCTGATACTGATCATCTTCAGTACATCCTCGCTAGTCATCGTCATGCATTTAGAAGAGAACCTCGGATCGATCAGGTTCATTCTGCTGCGAAGCCATGCACCGAATGCCATTTGCTCTATGTTCAGGTGCTAATCTATTTTTAGATTGCGGCGCTTACGGAATATCCCGAGCTTGTCGACAAAGCGGCGGGCTTGTTTCCCTCAGACGTGATAGCGCGAGCAAAGGAGCTGCTTGAGGAGGTTGGATCCATTGGCGCGTACTCTCATAGTCAAGGTGTTCCCTTGGTGAGACAAAGTGCAGCGGAATTCATCACAAGTGAGGGAATATACAATTTGCTTCCGTGTGTTCACTAAATAACGCTTGTTTCATGAATGACCAGAACGTGACGGGTACCCTGCAAACCCGGACCACATCTTCTTGACTGCCGGAGCCTCAGCAGGGGTAGCTCTCCTGCTCTCCATGCTAATCGCAAAACCCAACACGTCTGGCGTCCTGATTCCTATCCCTCAATACCCCCTCTACACCGCAACCCTTGCTCAGTACTCCGGCGTCCCTGTGCCTTACCACCTCGACGAGGAGTCTGGCTGGAGCACGTCTCCGGAGCACATCCGGGAGGCGCTACAGAAGGCACGCAAGGACGGGGTCGATGTCCGTGCCCTCGTCGTTATCAACCCGGGAAATCCAACTGGAAGTCTCCTATCCAAAGAAACGCAACACGAACTCGTCAAGATCTGCCAGGAACACAGCCTTGTCCTCCTTGCCGATGAAGTCTATCAAGAGAACCTACACTACCCCGACGAGTATCCCTTCACCTCGTTCAAAAAAGTCGTTTGTGACGCCAAGAGCGATATCGCCCTCGTCTCCTTCCATAGCACTTCTAAGGGCGTCACAGGAGAATGTGGACGCCGAGGCGGGTACTTCGAGCTCGTGAACGTCTCCGAGGAAGTGCGCGCCCAGATCTACAAAATGGCGAGCGTAGGCCTCTGCCCGCCCGTCCCCGGCCAAATAGCAGTGGACTGCATGGTCCGCCCACCAGCCAAAGGCTCACCGAGCTACGACCAATGGAAATCCGAGACCGATAAGATCCACGCCGCGCTGGCCCAGCGCACGCGGACGATGGTGCAGCGGCTGAACGGGTTGCCAGGGATGGCGTGCCAGAGTGCACCTGGGGCGTTGTACTTGTATCCCCGGATCGACCTTCCTGAGAAGGCGGTCGAGGCTGCGAAGAAAGCTGGGAAGAAGCCAGATACGTTCTATGCTCTCGCGTTGCTCGATGCGACGGGCATCTGTGCCGTTAGTGGGAGTGGATTCGGTCAACAGGGGCATGAGGGCAACTTCAGGCTGACGTGTCTTTGTGAGGGCGTTGAGGAGTATATTGGGAAGCTTGAGAAGTTCCATCGGGAGTTCATGGCCAAGTACTCATAGATTTTAAGTTTTCGTTCAGTTCGTTATAAAACTAGGAAGCTTCGATCTGTAGAAGGTGCTATCATGTATATGAAATCCGATAAGGGATTGAATATAAAGAGCACACGTGGAGAACGTATGTTGTTTTGGTTTATAGTGATTTTCTCGCTTTGTGTTTTTTGAATCGCATTGCATGCTGCTACTCATTACACTCGAGAGACCGTAAAGGGAATGAGGCTTTCAAAGCATCCGACAGAGATGATGGATTGATGACAATGAGGGAAACAATGACGACGACGAGAAACTATGGGAAGGATAAATCCTTCTTTGGATGGACGAAGATGAAGCTATACAACGTACAACAGGGTGCTTAAAGCAACAGAAGGAGCATGAATATCGTGGAATCGCACATCCCAGTGTGAGTTTCGTGCAAGAAAGAAAGGTGAAAGGGTGGCTGCTCCTCCATACATAAAGGTTAAAAAGGACGAACAGGATGAAAAATAAAGAAAATCGCGCCGCGTAAAGGGAAAAGTGAGGTAATCGCAAAGTCTAAAAGAATGTAAGTGTCCCGAAAGGGCGTGGGGGTATAACATGCAATGATAAAGAGAACCTAAATAGATAAATAATTTTTTATCATCAATGGAACGACAACGAAGATGCACCAGCTTCTTTCGCGTGAATAGGAGAAAGCATCTGAGGGAGTGCGCGAGAGCGACCTCTATTCTCTAAAGTAGACCGCGGGTGTAAGGATGGCCATTTTACCAGGCCCGTCGTGTTGTCGAGGGAAGGGAGACACCACGCATCCTCAGCACCTGTCGGAAAAGGATGGAAGCTCGCGTCCGCAACGTTTTGCCATGTGTCGGGAACTTGCGTCGCGCCATTAACGCCACCGGTGGCCATGTGCGAATAGCCAATGCTCGAGCGAGAACGACTGCTGGAGTGCGAGCCTGTCGAGGATGACCTGCTCAGAGGGGGCAGCCCTGGGATTGGCTGGATCGCGAAGTCAGGATCTACGACGCCCGGGAAATAATCGAACGCAAAAGCCTGGGGCTCGCCTTCATTAGCTGACATGGAGCCGGCTTGCGCTCCGCTGTCCTCATAAGGGAAGAATGAGAGTGAGGAGGGTGACGATGAGAAGGGTTCAGTGGCGGAGAGAAGAGACGGAGCGGAAATTGCTGGCATCGGCTGAGGTTGGTTGAGGAAACCAGAGTCGTAGGAACCTGATCCCGAACCTGATGCGTTCGCGGGTGCACCAGTATTTCGGAGGTACGCGGATTCGTTCAAATCAATGTCAAGTCCAGCATACGGAACACCACTCGACGATGACACGAAACCTTGATTTTGAATCTGGGAGTAGTTGCGGGAGACATCGATCGGCTGTTGAACAGGGAGCGAACCCGATGGAGGATACAAAGATGTGGAAGAGTGCGAAGGAGAAGAATCTGAATCGATTGGGAGGTGCTCGGACGATGATGATCCAAGCTGACGGAGCCAAGCATCAACAGATCCAAAATCAACAGGTGCCAAATTTGAATAGAAAGGGCGGTCCGGCGTCTGGGCGGAAGTCTGCTCTTGAAAGCCATCTACAACTCGTCTGCCGTATCCCTGCTGCTGATCATAGGGAGCGATGGGTGGAACGGGATATACGTAGCCACTGGGCGATCCCTGGCGGCTGGTAGCTATATCAAAATTCCGCAATTCATGGCTCCGCATATGCATGCCATGCGCGTGTCCATACGGACTGTAGAGAGCAGATCCGTGCGACGAACGTGCAACATGACCATGTATGAGGTCGTGGCTTGCAGGTAGCTGCTGAAATAGAGACTCGCGCGAGTCTCCGAAATCTGATGCCGGACGCTGTAAGGTGGGCGCGGAAGCTCGAATGTCGCCGACTCTGGTGCGTTGTGTAGGTGGAGTCTCGCTCCTTTTCGCTCGAGGAGCATGGCGAGGTGTGCAGCACTCACAAGGGCCACCAGTCTTGCAAGTGCAAGCCTTCATTGTGCCTAATGAAAGAGATTGATGAGTTACTGCTTGCGAACGGAAGTATAATTTCAAAGTACTAACCGCGCTGTGCTGGTTTTGGCTTAGTGGCATCGTCGGAATCCGAGGTGGGAGTGGACGCCGGTAAGCCAAATGGAAAGGCAGCACACGGAGGAGGGCCTTTGCGATTCGCTAGCGGCAGAACCGTCTGAGCCCACAGTGTCCCACAGTGGCAATAGAGCGTACACACCTTTCTTTGCGGGAATGCTGTGCGAGACCAGACTAGACTCATCTCTGCCCTCGCACAAGCACTTGACGTGCACTTGCTTGGTCTTGCGAAGCTCTCTACAGTGCTCACATTGAGTGATCGGGCGACCTTTCTTCTTAATCTCGAATAGAGGGCGCTCCGTGTGGTTGCACGTAGAGGAGCGATGGCCCTTTATGCACGTCTCGCTGTGGACAAACAGCAGGTTAGCAACGCGATCGGAAGGCATCGTACAAGCGAAGGACATACCAGGCGTACTTCTTGTCGTTAACGAAAACCTATCAGGTGGCGCTAGGGTCAGTACAGGTTCCCGAGAGAAGACGCATACAAGGGGTAGAGGATTAGGGACTGACCATGATTTATACAGTGAAATGGAGACGGATAGACCGAGCAGATGAAATGGAGGCTGAAGGAACCAGGCGAGAGAAGAAGAGAATATCTACGAGCGTTATTGAATCATGCTATGGCGAACATGAGCGATGAGGAGGAAGAGGGGGAGGAAGAAGTGAGAGACGGGATGGGGGTCAATGACGCCGAATATTTTATATGGTATTTACGAGAGCAGTGCACAGGTCACTGTGGGTCAAAACAGAGGTCAACAGAGCTCAGGGATGCCTCGAAGGATCGACACACTCTCTCAGGTTCGCGTTGATTCCCATTCGCTCCTCCCCTTTGATTCACTCAGTCGGTGCCCCCCCCCCCCCCAAGTAAATCTTAAAGATCGGTCCACTCCATTCTCCCCTATTCTGCAACGTACTGTTGCTCGTACGACGACCGGCACTCGAAGACTCTTTGTGCGAAAGATACAACGCATTCATCTACCGAAGTTTCTTTGTTAATCTAATCTAATGTTAGCTACCACGAGTCTCTTACACAATAGGCACCGAGAACGAAGGATTATGGGTTAGTTCATCGACCAGTCGGCCAACAAACCCATGAAGGCATAATTTGAGCCATCGAGGGCTCTCGGCGTCCGGCGCGGACGTCGGCATCCAAAGGCTGGCACTCGACCCCCTCAGGCTTCCCCTCTTCCCCTACTCTCCGATCCTGTTCCTCCCCTTCGGAGCCGCACCTCCCGCACAACCCTGTACAAGAATGATGCGACTCTCCCTGTCCACAAGGTGCACTCCTCCTCTCCACAAGTTTCAAGTATCCCGTTGCCATAACAAAAGCATCGCGTTTTTGATCGCACAAACCACCACCACAATCCGATCTGGCTTCGACCTTGTAGATCAAGGGCCTACAAGCTCCCGCACAGAGCAGCTTGCGATAATCTATTCATCGTCCAATCAGCCATCTATCCTTTGCTCTTCCGACTTCCGAGCACAAGGTCTGCTGCTTCCTACCTCAGGTCTCTCAGGGAGACCAAAAAGCCAACCGTTCGCTGGGATAAATGTACTTCTCGGCGGAGGGATGTAACCTGGGCAGTTTCACTTTATTATCGCAAAGGCACTGATTGTTGCAGAGTCGAGCCCTCCTGTTCCATCCTAATTCTTGCCTAATTCAGCCCCTTCAGAAAGGCGCTGCATAGGTGACAATCGGACAATCATGGACACTTACTTTTCGGAAATGTAAGTACGCACAGAGAAAGATAGGATTTAAGGCCCTAGGTCAGAGACTCGCTTTCAGAGACCGCGTGACTTCTGGGTCGGTCGGCTATACATGAACGTAACCCTGAATCGTAGCTTTTTCGTCCAACCCAACTTCGATTTCGGACCATGCATCCGATCTCAATGACCTCTTTTTTAAGAAGCCACTGGATGTGGAGGCTCGGCAGCAAGGCTTGCACATGGAATAAGGTGTATCCAATGAGATGCTGAGTGAAAGTCATCGTTAAGTCTTGAAAGGAATCAGCTTCAACAACTCTACGCCGACAGATTTAGCGAAAAAACTCACGAAAGAAATTTTACAGAGTCAATTGCCTCAAGGCATTGCGGGACGTAAGGCAACGTAAATCTGTTCTTCCAGGACTGAAGAACAGTAGCACTAGGACTTGGCTTGTTCTCCATTATCCTGACCGCATATCAAAGCTCTTGACTATCCTTGCCTCGAGGACGCATTCGATCCCTGGTTGCCAGCGAAAAAGATCGATGAAAACTGACAGTTCAGTATGACCGTCGGAGATCTCCCAAGTAAAGTTCGGATCATTCCCTGGTCCAGCGTCCAACGTCAGTGTATGCATATGCTTCGAGTTCCGAGCTCAGGGTGGCTTGCATTTTTCGGATCAGTACAGCACTGGGACAAGTGAAAGCAGTTTTCGTTCAAAGCTTCGTCACCGCGTCATCGTCAAGAATGTGGTTACTTGGTGTTTCAGAGTTTCACGTTGGTATGGAGAAGACTGCGAGTGAGACACTGTAAGGTTTGAGTCAGTAACTGAGTAAACGGAGAGTTGCAGGGTTGATGGATAACTTTTAACTTTGCGGAATGCGGAAGAAAACGAGTCCAAAGTGGACCTACAACACTTTCCTGTTCGGGACAGTCACATGATGTTGCGGACTTGCAGAATTTTTGAAGTCGAAGTCTTTGAGCGCCACTAGACCCACTCTCAACACACTCTGTAAACCCACATCTCCAAAATCATGGCGAGCGTCATCAATTTACCTGTAGTCGCACCCACTCTTCCTTCCGACTGGCCTCAGCGTCAGGCTCATCATGGCATAGATCTGGCTCGTAAGTGTGTTGGTCTATCTTTGGAATGGTCCTTGGGTGCTCATATCTTGCAGCGGCAGCGACATCAAACACCATTACCTCTAGCGTTTCGTCTCACCTGGTCTCTAGAACTCTACTTCCAGTCGGTCCCGCGTATCTTGGTCATGTCCGCCGGTCTATACACAACCATTCATTCGAAGAACATGATAAACACGAGGCAGTCAGGCGCGAGCGTGCTCAAAATGCGGAAGCTGATGGAGCCGAGGATGATCTCGGTGTAGGCGACGAGAAGGAGACGCCCGATTTGCTTGCATTGGATCCTAAGGAGTGGAAGGTGAGCAGCTTTCGCTGGGTTTCTAATCCTGGCTCGTGTGCATGTGTAGACGTGGGGAAAGGTTGGAGAAGGAGAAGTGAGCCAAGGAACAGCAATACGCTTAGCGTTTTGATCGTTGCTATCTGCGTGTAGAAACCAGCCTTTGGGCATATGCGTGACGACTTTTGGCTGCCGAACTTCATGCTCAATGACAGTGGTTCACCTGTTCTGCATTCACGCTGCAGATGATTCTTCATTATGATAATCAATGATGTGGGTCCCATTTACTAACGCTTTGACAGAAACAAGACCATTACGCCGTCCTAGGCCTTTCGCATCTGAGATACAATGCGACTCAAGAACAGATCAAAATTGCACGTAAGCAGTATCGTATTCTGATTATGTGACGTTGTCTCATGACTTTCAATTCACAGACAGAAAAAAGGTGCTTAAGCATCATCCCGACAAAAAGGCAGGCGCTGTCGGCGATGCCAATGACGATGCGTTCTTCAAATGTATCCAAAAGGCCCAGGAAGTTCTTTCGAACACAGAGAAGCGTCGCCAGTTCGACTCCGTTGACCCTTATTTCATGGAACTCGAAGAAGACGTCCCACCGGAGAAAGACATTAAACGTACGGTCGAAAAGGATGCGGACTCGTTCCTAGCTTTTTTTGCTCCTATATTTGAGCGTGAGGCGCGCTTCAGTCTGAAGCAGCCTGTTCCCATGTTAGGTTCAATAGACGATAAAAAGGACGACGTCGAAGGGTTCTATAATTTTTGGTACAATTTTGACAGCTGGCGGAGTTTCGAATACCTGGACAAGGAGGTCAATGAGGGTAGTGACAAGTAAGCTGAGACTATAAGGCGCTGAATCACGTATATTGAGCTGACATTCGCAACAGCCGCGACGACAAAAGATACACCGAGAAGAAAAACAAATCAGAGCGTGCGAGGCGTAAGAAGGAGGATAATGCACGCCTCCGCTTACTCGTAGACCTAGCTCTTACGACGGATCCGCGTATAAAGCGCATCAAACAGGAAGAGAAGGAGGCTCGCGAGGCGAAGAAACGGAAAGGCAAGCCTGCCGTTCTGGACGCTAACAGCAAGAAAAAAGAGGAGGAGGAATTGAAGAGAAAACAAACTGAAGACGACGCGCGTGAAAAGGAGGAGAAAGCGGCAATGAAGAAGGCGAAAGAAAAGGCGGCGAACGATGCGAAGAAAGCCCGCCGGGCCGCGAAGAAGGCGCAGGAGGATGCTGGTGCTGCTTCGTAGGAGTTGATTTAGATTTCTCATTGTATGCTGGATCCGCGAATATATCTGCTTAGTACTAGTGATTGGCACCAAAAGCGCCCGATGAGCGCTAATCGACGCTAAGATTAGACCGGTGCAACGCGACTTTGACTCTGACCATGACAACCTTGCTTGACCTTTTCTCTCTTACCACTTACATCATTTTCTGTCCATGCTCTATATGTTCTCTCAAACCACGCCAAGGCATAATTCAATTAAGTCGGGTGCTTCACCTTTTAGGTCTCGAGGCGCCTCGAAACCTATGACTCTGTCCGACCATTGAACTTTGACGTGGTCACCAGTCGACAACTTTCTTCGAAGGGGCGGCTTTGGCAAATTACTTCTAAAGCCCATACTTCTCATTAATATTTCTCCGTACCCTCATGACGCCGCTCCTCTGCTCCTATGATGTCCAGGTCATGTCATCGACCGAGCACGAGGTTTAACGGGCCGCAGCCATCCGCTTCTCCTGTCTCGAGGAGAACACGTCGGACGTCGACATATCAACAATTTCGAAAACTCAATGAGAGGTATATTTCTCTGTTGAGCTGAATGGAATTTTAGTCTGTCTTGGCGTAGCTAGACGCATATTGCTCAATGAAGCATGGACATCGATACATCCGAAAGCATTCCGACGTTTTATCTGAAGTTGGGTATAGAAAGAGGTATAAAATCAAGCTGTCGACTATGTGAGTTTTCTCCATTCAGAGCCCCGTTTCATTTGAAACCTTCGAAAGCGCTCTCAGTCTAACTCTTTGAAAGGTCGTCATGAAGTCCCTGTTCGCACTTGTCTTCTGCCTTTCTGCGCAGCTCGTTGTCGTACGTGGTTTATGTTCCAATACTGTACGATTCGTCTGTTGGAAACTCACATTCAAATTCATAGGGAGCTCCTAACCTCAATCGACGTGCGTCGACGAGCGAAGTCGCCAGTGTTGGATATGCAACTCTTAATGGAGGGTAAGAAATACTTGTTTTCACCATTCCCGTCCTAGCTAAATGACTGAAAAGCACCACTGGCGGCTCTGGGGGATTTGTCACAACTGTTACCTCCCTCGATGAATTGACTTCTGCAGTTAAAGGTGATGACCCAAAGATCGTAATCATCTCCGGTAAGCAACCATTGTCATTTGAGTTGATCGAGGAACCCATTTTTCTGAGTTTGCACCAACTAGGAACGATCACTGGAGACACAGTGGTGAAAGTCGGCTCGAACACCTCCGTTCTTGGTGCAGCTGGGGCCAGTAAGTCATGCGGTCTTGCGCTTGGGGCGCCCTCAATTAACAAGGACCCTTTTAGCCCTCGTGGGCGTCGGACTGCGAGTCCTGGAGGTATCTAACGTTATCATCCGTAACGTTATCATCCAGAAAGTTCTGGCCTCCGCAGGCGATGCAATCGGGATCCAGGAAGCCACCCAAGTCTGGGTTGATCATGTTGACCTGAGCTCTGATATGGATCACGACAAGGACTAGTTCGTGTCCTCAAGCAATTCCTAATTCACGCGAAAAACACTCACCAGTCTGATGGTTTCTACCTTAGCTACGATGGTCTCTTAGACATCACACATGGTAGCAGCGGAGTCACCGTGACAAGCAGCTATGTGAGTCCCGCCGTTTGATTCCGAGGCCGTGGGGTCGAAAGTTTTGGAGAAGTGGTGAGGCAGGTGAGGCTGATGTGCTTTTTCCCGTTCATTAGCTCCATGACCACTGGAAGTCGTCTCTTGTGGGGCACTCGGACAGTAACGGAGATGAAGATGTTAACCTCCGAGTCACTTACGCCCTCAACTATTGGTGAGCTCGAGTTTCACCACATGCATTTATTTCTTGTCCCTTCTCTTCTAAGGAAAGGGTTTGACTAGTGTTTTCGTTTTCGTGTAGGGAGAACTTGAACTCGCGTACACCATCTTTCCGCTTTGGTCAAGGTCATATCTTCAACAACTTCTATACCGAAGTTAACGATGGTATCAATACTCGAGACGGTGAAACTTAAACGAAATGTAGTTAGCGGAACTCTAGCTCACATGCTCTTGAAGGCGCTGAATTGATCGTCGAGAACAACGTCTTCTCCGGCACAGACAAGCCGCTCTATTCAACGGACGCCGGGTGAGCTCTCCATTGATTCCTTTAAGAGAATTCTTGAACTGAAGTGCAGTTTAGATACGCGTATGCTGTCGGCAATGACTTTGGCGATGGAGAAAACGCTGCCGAAGGAGAGACAGACTTCACCACACCGCCGTACGTTCACAGCCTCCTTGATACGGACTCCGTCCAGGATGCCGTTGTCGGAGATGCTGGTGCTACTCTCGACTTCTCCGGATGAACCAAAGAGGCGGGTATGATGTGACACATCGGTTCAAACGAAACTCCCATACGCCTTCTCTTCCTTCCTTTCAAACTTGTACGCATGCCATGCTGAGTTTTGTATTGCTTTCTCTTTTGAAAATGGTGACTACGCCCTTGCACTTCTCATCGAACACCAAGAGTCTCGATATCGACGATCTTGATAGTGCAGTGCGCCATAAGCATGGCCCGCCGAACACTGCAGTTAGCACCGAAGCTTAACAGCAAAATACTTGGTTATTCATGAATTTTATGCTACACTGAAGCAGCTCCTTCAATTGGTGCAGTGCGGACAAGTAAATTGATCATTTGAAGGTCATCATTGCCTCAATGATAGATTTTGGCCGTGAAGCGTTTGGAATCGACTTGGGTCATTACGGATAATCATCAAACGGCTATCCGACCGTTCGTTTAGGAGGTCAGATTCAACTTCAACGAAAAATGCGGAGTGGACTTGGAGCTCTTGAAACGGTAAATTATTTTCTCGGATTACCTTTGACCTATGTGGACTGATCTACCTTTTCTGACAGTCCAAGACTGTCCGTTAAGTGTGCAGCGATGAAAGATTGTCTACAGAGTGTACTCTCTACTTGTTAATATTATTTTGTCCTTTATTAACATTTTCTCGCAGAGTGTCCGTAGCATAGTTTCTTTGCTTGAAGAATGCACACGGAATACGGCGACTTGCAAGCTCGTCTGCGGCAAACGATCCTCATCATATCACACCCTCGTCATCAAATAGACTCATCTTCGACGAGACAGCGTTGTGCCATCTGAGAAGAAAGCTTTGACCCTAATGGCACCGAAACCAAGTAATGTGGCGCCTCCTTTTCCTTCGCCCTCTGATCCTTCTTATGAACAAGGTAAACATACGGAGTAGGGGTCAGACTTAACTGTATACATGATTAGGACACCCGCCCTGACGGACCAGCCGGAGAAGTCAATACCTGTCACCGCCGCATCTACGATGCTGTGTTGCTCTACACGCTCGAGAATGGAATGCATATCCCATCAAACCATAACTTCCACCCTCTCCAAAGCTCCTTGTCCGGCCTTACAGGCTATTGCGGGTTTTCTGTGGATACACAAAAAAGACTAGAAGCACCTGGTCAAAGAGTAAAAGATCGTCCAGATACTTCTCGAGGACAAGGTCGAAGCGAAAAACATCTTTGACCTTCTGAAATCAAAATCAGGATCAACGGACTCCGAAGAGGTAAGCATCGCAAATCTCCTAGTGCGCGCTAAGAAGACCTTACAAGTGATCACAACGGTTGAATGATAGGATCGAGGCTATGCATTGCTAACAGTTTGAGTTGGAGGGAGAAACATCCAAGGAGGAGCGAGCGGAGACACTGCTTTCGTGTCTCAAGGGCCAGAAGTCCTGAATGGAATTGGCGTTCAAGAGGACCAACACAGAGCGCTCGTATAAACTCGACCCTCGGGATCCAGAAATGGATGTCCAGACTAGTATACGGAAGAATGGAAGTTCAAACACCGTTTTAACGCTACCGGCCGCCTTGAATGCGAAAAACGCGCTCTTTGACATAGTCGTGTTCTGACTTCCCTTGCATAGTGTCGCCATTCGTGAGCTCCTCGAGGCTGAACTGAAAACAGGCTCATCGGATCGTTCTATCGAATTGGCGAACGAAAGTATGAACGAAGACAAGCGGTGCCCGTGAAGGTAGTCGACCTTATAGAAAAGTTCTGCAAGACCATACGGCGAGGCCGTGCTCGAGATCTCAGTGATCTGGACCGTTTTCGACTCCACTAGCAGCTGGTAGAACGCAAGACAAATTTGGAAGTAGCAAAAAGCGAGGCCCGTTATCATGCGAACGAGAAAGAAGGAACTATTTTGTATACAACGAGAAAAGGAGATTGACGGGGATGAGGAGCGATTCCGCCAGTTTCACGAGCCCGCTCGGAGGCTCAGGTTTCGCTCGAGCCGGTTATGCGAAAAAAACCAATGGATGAATGGGCTCACGGAGGCTGAAGTCGCTGATTTTGAGGTTACGTTTTGCCTAGGGCCATCGTTGATCCACCGGAGACCTATGGGAAGGACGTGAGACGTAGAAGGGGGTTAGGCGAACCTTCGATTTCAAGCAAAAAAAGTGTAGAGGAAAAGCAAAGGAAGAGGATTGATTGCTCATAATGCAGGTCCGGATAGAAATCTGTTACTGTAGTAGAGGTTTGTTTTGTTTGTACTCAAGCGCTCATATACTTTTTAAAGAACCTTGCCTGACCCTGATAAGTGCGCGGAATTACTCACCAAGATAGAATACGCCGCATGCATTGCATCCAAGACTGTCGCTCTCGTACGACTGAAAGGGTTGTTTGCGGTACACTTCAGTATAGGTCCGCCATGGGAGGGCCGCGGCTACAAGCCGTGATACTATAATTTCCTTGTCAAACAAATATGCAATGCCCTTTTTATGCAGATACGAACGGAAACAATAGGTTTCTAAGTTGGGGACGCCCAAGATGGACCCATTGTTTGCTATTGTTTGTGGCTACATCTGACCCATCAGGAATTTAGTACCATCCATTCCTTTCATTCCCCTTCAGATTCAGTATGAAGCCATCATCATATAACGGGGAGAGGCAGATATATTTCAATAAATGATACAGCAAAAGAGCAAGGAGCAAAAAAAAACAGCTTAGTCCCGAAACCAACGAGCCTGATGACTAGAAGATGGTCGGTTTTCTAGCTTGAACCACACTGACTCGAGGCATCGATCAAAGACACAGTGACATTGGCAAAATCCGTTGTGAGAGATGGTCCGGCCTACAAGGGAAATTTTAAGAAAGATCAGTTTTCACGCAGTCTGAGAAACGGCAATGATCGCACCCCGGTGAGCACAGCGTGCGCCACAGTAATGACGGCGCTTCCCCCTCCGAATGACTGCGGAATAGTGACCGTATAGTTCTGGAATGGTTGCCCATGATACGTGGTGTTTGTCGAATTCCCAGCTGACTGAGGGTCGAACGCTCCTGCGAATAGAACGTACCCAAGATCTTCGGTGTGGTCACTGCAAGGAACGACATCCCCGCATTGCGCTACGCCGATAGCGATACCGACGTTCTCAGAAGGGCTGATGGTTCGCTTAATTCGTCGTACATGTTTTCAGATGCAATCAAAAATAAGACGAGTGAATGAGACATACTGGCTGTACGACGGAGACCTCGAAAGTCGTATTGAGAACGATCAGTTCCCCAGGGCCCGGGTACCCGATTGCAACGTTCTGAGCGAATACAGAAGAGGCAGAGAGGAAAGCGGTAGCTGCAGCGAGAAGGAACTTCATCGTAGATAGCAAGATACTTGATTTCTCAACTTGTTCGAAATGAGATACAGTAAGACCTCTTATACTCCCCGGCATTGAAGGGGTGGATCCAGCTTAATCATCCGAGAACATATGGAGAATACGGGGACTTAGTTATCCAAGGACTTACAAAGTCGAACATGACTAGACATGAAGACACGATATCCCCTGTAACGAACTGCAGTGCTTGGACCGTGATGACGCCGAAAGATCCTGACAATGAAAATGGATCCTTGGAGAATGCAGTCTATTGGCTCCTATTTTTGTACGGGCGCGAACAGTCGGATGACGTACACGACTGACGAGCTGTTAACATTTGGATAGAAGGATTATTTCATTTTTTGTAACATGCAGACGAAGCAAGAAATACGCTTCTCGAGACCTGCTCTGCATTCGTAGATCCAGAGTGAACAACGAAAAGGAAGAATACTCCAGGAAAATCTTCGACTTTTCAAAGCATTTTAGTCACGACTCCGAGCGCGCAGTCCGACTCCGATGTTCTGTATTCGATGATCTTGAAAACGTGAGCGCGCAGTGTTCTGGAGGAATGATGGTGGTGTGAGAAGAAAAGACCTGAATCCAGAGACCGCTGACCTCAGAGTGCCCGATCAAGCGACTTGCGGGAGGCCTCGCCTCGCATACATCGAGTCCGACGCGTCGACCCGTTCAACTCCAAGTCCTCAACGCTCACGTCCGCCACCATGCCTGCTCCCACTTCTTTCCTCAGCTTCGTCGATTCCAATGCCAACAAATTTATTGACCGTCTTGCCAAAGCTGTTGCTATTCCTAGCGTGAGCGGTGATGCCGACTACCGGAAGAATGTGTTCGAGATGGCTGCATTCCTCGAGTCGGAGTTGAAGGCCGTGGGATGCAGTGTCAAGTCAGTGCCGCTGGGCAAGCAAAACCTTGATGGTCAAGAGATTGACCTTCCACCAGGTATGTTCGTTATATCACGCCGTGTTTTGTGTCTTCTCGTTGACAAATGTCCGACTTGTAGCGCTACTTGCGGAGATTGGAAACGACCCAAGCAAGAAGACAATTCTCTGCTATGGTCACTTCGACGTTCAGCCAGTAAGTATTCTACTGGCTTGACAAAAGTATTGGCTTCTGAGGCTTAAGCATAGGCGCTGCTTAATGATGGATGGAATACCGAACCGTTCAAGCTAGTCGTGGACGAGAAATCAGGCCAACTTATCGGCCGTGGTGCCAGTGATGACAAAGGTCCCGTGTTAGGATGGGTCAACGTACTGCAGGCCCACAAAGAGCTCGGAATACCGCTCCCGGTTAACCTCAAGTTCTGTTTCGAAGGGATGGAGGAGAGTGGGTCAGAGGGTCTTGACGACCTAATCGCGCACGAAGCGAAGCAGTACTTTGCTGGGGTCGATGCTGTCTGCATTGTAAGTCTTGATATTATTCGAGAAAGTTTAAGCGCTAATTTAATTGTAGTCTGATAACTACTGGCTGAATACCCGGACTCCGTGTCTAACTTACGGTCTTCGCGGTATTTCTTACTACAAACTAACGATCCAAGGACCTTCTCGTGACTTGCATTCCGGTGTCTTCGGCAACATGGTGCACGAACCAATGACCGATCTCGTACTGCTTCTTGGAACGCTGGTTACTCCTGACGGTGACATTCAGATCAAAGGGGTGAACGAGCTAGTAGCGCCTCTGACGGACGCAGAAAGGCAAGTAACCGAACTATTATTTTGACTATTGTTTGGGTCCGTGATGCTGACATGATTCTCATAGGAAACGGTATGAAAAATTGGATTATTCTGTGAAGGATGTAGAAGAATCCGTCGGAGCGAAGATCACGCTTTCCGAAGACAAGACTAAGATCCTCATGGGCCGTATGCGCTATCCGTCACTATCAATACACGGGATAGAAGGTGCATTCTCCGCTCCTGGTGGCAAGACGGTCATCCCAGCGAAAGTGTCGGGGAAGTTCTCCATCCGACTTGTTCCTGATCAAACTCCCGAAGCTGTTGATGCATTGGTAATCAAACACATTGAGGAGCACTTTGCAAAACTTGGAAGCAAGAACAAGATTCACATCGAGAACCTCCACGGCGGAAAGCCATGGGTCGCCGATCCAGAGCACTGGAATTATGAAGCAGCAAAGATAGCCACGAAGGTGCGTTTATCCCTCAAAGAAAAGCTTCTATCTACTCACAAGATGGAATTCTGCAGGAGGTGTATAAGGTCGATCCGGACTTCACGCGTGAAGGTGGCTCTATACCTGTCACTCTGACATTCGCGGAGAAGCTTGGTGTTAATGTGCTTCTGCTACCTATGGGAAGAGGCGATGATGGTGCTCAGTGAGTTGTTTGCGAACTTTTGCCTTCCTTCAGCATATTCACACAATATTTTTTAGCTCGATTAATGAGAAATTGGATCGTTCAAACTTCATTGAAGGCGTGAGTCGACTCAAAGATTTACATAGTCTCAGACGCTGATATATTTTTTTAATTTGAAGACGAAGTTGCTTGGGACTTATCTTTACGAAGTAGGGGCCATCAAAGCTTGAAATGATCTCCCCCAAAGCGGCGTAAAAGGTTGTAACTGTATCAGAAGCACATAAGGAAGTTGTATTGAATAGGAGTTTGAGCTGTGCGCAAACTTGAGCAACACCTGAATGCCATGTAAGTTCGAGTCTTGAGCGGTAAGGCTTCTCTTATGCCTTTGCTAGGTGACGCTAGAGTTTATTGAAAGCTGTAAACGCACCGGTAAAGACTACCACGCTACATGGTGGTCAACCATATTGGTGCTTCTTACGCGAAGGTGGATGCTTAAATTGTTTGGATATTCTGTCACTGGAACACATTTAAAACGGACCGACGTCCGACAAGTCGAGGGATAAACCTTGCAACGTTACATGCGATACCGATAGTCGAGTGAGCAGAGCCGAGGAAAGGCAGTCTCGAAGAAGTAACAGCCCAAAGACGAGCAAGATGCTCTGAGGTTACTAGAGACAACCTCATTACTTGCAAGATGCGTTGGGTATTCTTCGAGTGCTTTACGGATCGAAGCGCATTGGTTTAAGTACACTGCTGTAGGTCTTTTGGTCGAAGAGAGCCATGTTCCAAGCTCTTCTTCGCCTTTGAACTATTGCGTCATTAAGAAACCGTTTGCCCTATCGATCTTAAAAGTAAAATAAGAACATCGTTGACCTTGACATTGAAAGCGACGAAAAGTTTGAGAACTGAACGATGAAAAGAAGTCTGGAATTCGGACCAAAGGTACGGGGATCGTACACGAGGATGTTTATTTGAGATGCGCTATGGGAATTGTTTCTGAATGAAATTGATATTTCATCATCCACTGCCATGCCTTGGTATAGTGAGCTGAAGTGCGATCGTCATTAGAAATCGATACTCTTGGACAAAGAAGCACGACATTATGCGATGCGGTCGTCTCCCAAAGCGTGTACCTTTCCCCACCCACTTTTTCGTCGTTCTTTCCCTCTGCCACGATGGAATCCCTCCGAATTTGAACTTGAACGCGGTAAATTTGACTCAAAAGACGACCCCCTTTCGTCACTTTTGTTGACATTCATGCCGTCCGAATTGGAGACATTTGTTGAAGCCGTCGGAGGACCTCGAGGCTGCCTAATGATAGTGACTGGAGGAAGGGCGACTTGGACTTGAGATAGGTTTTCAGCATTCCGATCAATAGCAGTGATTGGATGCTTCATTTCAGACGGAAGATTTGTGCGCTGGATTAGATGAATGTCCGTCGAGAAAGGTACCCCATTCACTCACCTTACTACCAGTCAAATCATCATCAAGATTCCACGAGGCTTCACCTGGCGTAGCAGAAATTGGCATCGACGTGATGGAAGGTGATGCTGCACTCGAAGACCCAGAAGCATCCTTTCCAAAGATTCGTGCGCGGGCAGCATCATAGGCAGTCTGCCTATCTCTTAACAAGTCTTCGGCCGTTGCGCCTTGCTGAGGAGAGTTGACTCGGGACGAGGACCCAGGTTGAGATGATCCAGGTCGTCGGAGAATTCGCATAGGTTCTTGTAGGGCGGCTACAGGGATGGGCGAGTTGGAGGATCCGGCAAAGGTGATTGATGGCATCGGGGGTTTTGATTCACTTAAGAAATGAATCAGCCAAGATGAGGCAAGAAGGTGTAGATGGCACGTACGCCTCTCGCCAAATTGTTGCATTGTCTGCAACCTCTTCTTCGTCGCCTTCGTCGTCGTCGTCGTCATCCCAGTCGTCACGAATGGGTTGCTGTGTCTTGTTACTCATTGGTGCAGCCTGCGATTCGGGCCATAGTTAGAGGTGTACAGACAATTGAACGAGAGTGCACGCACGTTTTGAGACGTCCAAGATGCCCAAGCATCATCCTGAGTAGATGAAGACAGTGAAGCTGGACCAGACGAAGGCATGTGGAGGGATGGAAGCTGAACGAGCGAGGCAACCAGCAAGCTATAGGTGAAAGTATGGAGAGAGCTGCGTCCATCGCGTCCAGATGAGATGATGGCTGAATTGAAAGATCTCTGACGGGCAAATTTCGACACAATTTTGGGCTTCTTCCACCACCAAGCTGCGCGCACGACGATTCCTTCCAAGCTATCCGCGACGAAATACCAGGAGAGCTTCAGTCACGAATACATGTTTGGGTGACCGTTCATGCAATTGAAGCCGACAGATACAGAATATACTATAGATTCAGATAGGGCGCGTTAAGAACATGTACTGAATCACCGAAGTCATTCGCATATCGTATGCAGGCAAATGACACCCCTTTGATGAGCAGAGAGGAAGATGAATGAATAATTTGGTCTGGCACCAAGAAGCCACTTCAGAAGCTGCGGTGAATAAAAAAGCCACTGCGTCTGTACACAATGGTGCACGAAAATAAAACATTAAAAATAAAACAAAATAGATAGATATGGGCCATGGAATGTCAAAGCCTTATGAAAAAAGTGTAGGCTTCAGAAATAAGTTGTTTCTTAATATTGATGATGTAGACGCAGAAAGAAAGATAGCTTGGCTCCTTGAGCCAGCAGAAGAAAAAAAGTACGTGCGATGACATAATCAAACCCGAAAAGCACGCACACGCACCCAATAAATGAAACCCACAGGATACTGAAAGATCTTCCGCACTTTATGCAGACACGGTCATGCAGCGACCTCTTTACTCTCCCGCCGCTCAAATCTTGATACAAAGACGGAGTCTAGCTGATGCATTCCACGAACTTAGAAGCATCCGACCAAGAAGGCCTTTCTGGCTCCTTGCCGCTCATCGCATTCCAACTCTATGGTCACTGTATCGAGGTCTCCTGAAAAACGCACCTGGTCCTCATGTGCGTCTTATCTTCAACTGACTTTGCAGTATCGAGACTAACGTCGACTGTCAAACAAGATCAGATGGCGTGTAAGAAACTACTTTGAGAAGCACGGACATCTCACAAGTCCGACGGAAGCTCGCAATCGCTTGCTTTTCGCTCACAAAGTAAGCATGCCCCGACTCTCGCGCATCTTTCCTGTCATGTCTGACTTGCGATGGAGCTTCTCGATACATTTAGCAAAGCAAAAGAAGGCGATACAACAGCATGCGAAGTTTTGGCACGGTACGAGACTCTGATTGCGGCAAAACGCGAAAAGGCTAGGTTGGAGTCGAGGATACGAGAAGCCCTGGTGAGTACGATAGTGAATCGATCATATCTCTGAATTCAAGATCTGATGACTTGGTAGGCCTGGCAAGATCGTCTGAAGAAAAGGCCTATACTGACTGGAACTTTCATGCGACCATCGTTGAGCAATGGTCCACTGCCGCGTCTGAAGCCGCAGCCCGATCACATAACTATGATGATTCGGCGAAGGCGGTTCGCTTATGAACGGCAGAGTGTGAAACGCTTAGGTTTGAAATATACACTCGATGACGTTCGACAGGAACGGAGCTTTGAAGAGCAGCTGAGCGAGAATGCGCGCGAAAGAGGGACTACGTTCACGCCCGCTTACCAGGGCAAGGGATGGGGTAAGTTATTTTTCTCCTTCGCTGCAAGAATTGACAAAGGCTTACGTTTCTGCTAGAATATGCAATACTAGAAGAGAGGGCGTCATTGACATCGCATATCACCCGAGCAAGAGAGAGGGCTTTGGCACCATTTCCAAAAGAGATGCTCGAAGCAGTTAAGGAGGCGCGGCGAGAGAAGGTGCGCAATAAGACACGGGAGAAGGAGAAGGAACGTAAGGGTGAAATCACGAGGAATCTCTTGAGAAAATGGAGAAAGGGGCCTCCGGGTCATCTTCTTTCACATTCATCGAAATCGGGCGGTAGAAGGGAAAAGGTACAATAACTTGAAGGGCGCTGAAGCTGGACGCGTTAGGATAAGCTAAGTGGTGTTCTGGAAGACTGAAGAAGGTTATATGAATACAAATCGACCGCTAATGGCAGGCTAGTCCACGACAATAATATCTAGGGTTGCATCTCTCTGTCTAGAATCTAAAAAAACCCTACACAGAGAAAAAAAAACTCGAGCCACATTAATATTCTTGTAACACTTGCTGAGAGTGTGTTTTTAGTCACGTGCAAAATAGCTGCCTTTCAAAGCGAAAGCGTCGTCGTAGACGTTGGTGCTCGATGATGATGAACTTGAACAACGTTGACGCGAGCTATACCCTCTCGCACTCCTCCTTTCTACCAAAATCTTTCCATTAGTAATTGCTCAAAATGCAATCCGAAGAAGAGAGTATAATGATACTGCAAAGCATGATGGGAGGCGATGTCGACTCGGACGTCGCTCGTCGAGTTTTTCGGAAGTATAGTCATGATCTACAGGTACTAAACCCTCTCGATGTCCTATTATGAGATAAACCTGTTACTCTCAGGCAGCAGCATCCGCTATACTCGAAGGTGACCGAGGCGAGCAAGATCAACTACAGAATTGGGCGCCAAGTGCAATAGATTTAACCGACTCGGGTGCTCTGAATGCATCTCAGAGACCCAACACGCCCTCAAGTTTGGTTGCAGAACAAGCCTCGTCGACTCAAGGGAGCAACGACTTTCCTCAATGGAATGAAGCCAACGATCCGGAACTCAATCGTGCGCTTCAGATGTCCCTTGAACAGACTCAGGATACTAGTTCGACGTTCAAACAAACCGATCGTGCACCCGACCCAAACTGGGCTGTGGTGCCTTCAAACGTTAGTTAGTGTGATGTCTCGACTTGAAATACTACAATGAACTGTTGTTAATAGGTACCTACGAATACGACTCAAGAACATGACGATCAGTCGCTAAGCCGAGCGATTGAGGCTTCGCTGAGCTCAAGCTATGTCGAAGACAAATACGAAGATCTACCTCCACAAGATAAAGTACGAAAGATCGGAAGGTAAGTGGAACATTCACTCATCTGTCTTTAGGCGAGCCTTGACTCGAGGCAGTACTCTGGCTCTCCGCACTGCAGCAAATGATCTGTATTTTACTACCGTTGTGTTACAAGCACTGTTATATGTTCCTCAAGTCCGGGAGCACCTGGCGCAGTGGAGATGGTCAGGCTATGAAATGGACCCATCGCCTCCCGACGAAATTTCAAAGGGTTCGTATCTCTATCAACGAGTTCATGTAATCATGTGGATCTAATTCTTACAAAAGATCACTTGGCGTTCGGTCTTCAGATTATCTGTGCATACATGGACCTGTCCATTGTGTCGTACATAAAAATCGATGGTCTTGGTTTGGGAAACGTCTACAAAGGCCCGAGGGCAACTAGTATAGCTGATCTCCCTGGCGATCTTACTCACAGTGCGTCTATCAGAGAAGTAGACAAAAATAGACATTGATTTTTTTTGCAAGGCTTCTATAATTCTATTGCCAAGTACCTTGATTACAATCTGTACGAATCTAGTACTTCTCCGAAAGGGCCAAGGTAGTCTTTAGCTACTCGAGGAAGCGTCTACAATATTGAAACACGTTATTTATCTAGGCTTTTTCATCTTTGCCACGCTGCTCTGGGGGACAAAGAGTCAGAGACGCTACTAGAAAATGATTCTGAAATTTCAATCTCGGGAGAGAGTCCAGAAGGTCGTGTACGCATTGAAATCCAAAGAAGCGAGAATTCTCCACGCGATCTTCTTTCATGTCTGACCGACATGCTTGGACTTGATCGACCTGCGAACACGACACAAACGCCTATCGCCGAACCTCGCGTACTGACAAAGGCCAGTGAAGTCGTAGTGTTCGAATTAGTACGCCCGACAGCAGGCCAGGGCCAACACGGCCAGAACGGCTCGCACCCCTCGCTAGCAAACACTGTGCCCTTCCAGTATCCCGGGAACTTCTTCCTTGACCAATTCATGTATGAAAACCGGTCCATAGCTATAGAGAAGCGTCGGCTACGTCGACAGATGATGGATGCTCTTCAGGAGCTTAGAGGGAAGAAAGAGAAGCTGACGGAGCATGGGGTGAGTATTGTGATCGGAGGAAGGGCGCGCATTGCTGACGAGCTTCTACAGGGCAAGGATACACTAAAATCTCTCTCGTCTACCCTTCACTATTACGAAGCAGTTGCTTTAAACGATGGTTCGGATGCGCGGGCAAAAGAACTCGAAGGCGACGCTGCTAAGTTACGAGGTCTGGTGACAAAACTTGAAAGTGATATCAAGTGTAGGTGAATACGTCAAGGTCTGGCAGTCAACTTACATCATCTTGCGTCTAGCACTCGACGCAGAAATGAAGCACTTGCAATCACAGGTTGAGGGCATATTTGACGTTCCGGAACTAAGGAAGCATCGGGTAAGAGTGAATAGTTTGTACAACCTGCCGCAGTGCACTAGATCACGCTTCCCTCCAGTACGATCTTCGAGCGGTTTTAGTGCATGATGGGCTGTTTGGTCGAAACCATATCCATTCTTTTGTATTGCATGACGGAAAGTGGTGGAAGACACAAGATGCGATCGTGACCGAAGTACGCACGATTTGCTTCTGGTGGAAAAGCAATCAATGATCTTAATTTATTTAGGTTTCCGAGGAATTCGTGTTAAACGACACTGCAGGCCTTCACTTGGGTGCCGGGCCGTACATGCTCATCTACAGTCGCGAGACCCAGGAAATCGACCTTAGATCATCTTGGCCTATTTTCTGCAAGGTATGCGATCGTTTCGTATCAATATTCAGCATGCGCTGAGGAGCTTCATATCACAGAGACAGGCCAAAGAAGATAACAACGGGATGATAGAGTTATTGATGCAAACTGCCCCTGATACGGCTGCGAGACTTCGTGCTGAATTTGGCAGTGATTTCCTTTCCCTCGAGGAAGATGCGGATTCGTCGTCTCGGATGGCTCGATCTTCTTCTGTGATGTCCATCGACACACAGGCAGAAGCAATGGAGACTGATAACCAATAAAGATCGTTCCGAATCCTCCGTCGTCAGCCGTCGTACCGGTTTGAGCCGATGGGGTGTAGGCGCCTCTAAAGTAAAGTAGATCGGACTTCCGTTTCTCACTCGCTTACCCCACTGGCTCGGTGTCTTCCGCTTCCCGCATCCGAAATATCCGGGGTTAAGTAGCCGACCAGCTCGTACCCTGAAACTCCTGAAACTGAAACGGACGAATGCACTATTCCATAGGATTGACGCGGTGGAAAGAGAAGGATCCCTAAATGCAAATGTGAACGGATGTGGTAGCAAAAATGGTGCCTGAACTGCGAATGGGATCTAATTTTTTCTTATTTCAAATTTCAAGGTGATAACTTTGAAGTTTTCTTCTCCCTTTCTTGAATAGAAAGTCGGTCATCGGACCTCATCAATACACTTTCGAAATTGATACGACGATGGTATCCTCAGCCATCACCCCAAGACATTGCACTGCCTGCTTGAAGTTTGCGAGACGGCGGGGTGGTCCGGTCGGATGTCTCATACGGGCAAGAGCAAGTAGTGAAGCACAAATCCAGCTCGAAGACTCTCGATACGCGCGGTACGGCCAGTCGCAAAACTTGTGAAGTTCAGTCTGGGGAAGCTGATGTCGCCTGCACTTCACATCAACAGGTGGCTGGTCTAAATGCGATCATTTATGGATCGCTTGGAGCGAAGAGGCCATGCTGTCGACAATTATCCAGGGTTTTCCCGGACGATGAACACGACAAGCTTCTCCTCCGTCTCTATCAGATCTGGCGGCCTTGAGGCTGGCTGTGATTCATTTGATATGCTTTTGATACTCGCACGCGTGCAATGTCAATTTTCCATGCTCTTCGAGACCTCGAGTCTAAAACATAAGCAGTCACGAAATCACGAGTTACTGAGTGATATGCAACTGGAATGGTGGATATTTTCCATGTCGCATGGTCCACAAATGCTTTTAGGGCAAATTCCGGGTCCTCAGCACACACTAAGCTCGCAATAACAATCGGTCTTCGGCCTACAGGTGTGCGACGCCACGCTCTAAACAAGCAAAGAGGTCTTCGGCCGTTCTGAGAGCCCGACTGGCCGGCGGCAGTTTCGTTCGGTGCCAACGAAGACGACTGACAGCAAACAGCGACAAGACTTGAGACTGGCTCAAGGCGGACGGTTTTCGAGCCGTGGTTTCCTTTTTTCTAGCTGAAAACCGATCAAGTTATAAGCGAGCCGGCGGCAGGGACGGATCGGGAGCGGACAACTCCAGGGGGGAACATGAGAATCATTCCGTGAGAGTGAGACCTGACGAGAGGGGGGGGGGGCGGTTCGTGTGTTCGTGTGTGGCGACGGCGCCGAGATTCGAATGCTCAGATCTTGGCAATGAAAGGCAATCGAAAAGAGTAGTGCCCAGTGACACATATGACTGTGCGCAGCTAAGATTTGAGACCTTAGCTTGGGAATGGTGCATGGGCAGTGCAAAATAAATTTGGTTGGATGTCTTAGAGCGGTAAGGTAAGTAAATAGTCAGTCAGAGATGGGACATTTTGCAAACGAGATCGTGGCAACGGAAGTGTTCGGACTCGGACCAGAATGACCGAGTTAACCGTTTGGGTTTGGAAATGAAGCTGGATGAGGGCGGCCCAGGGAGAAGCTTGGATGCGCTGCGGTCGGAAGGACGGAAAGAGGAAATGAGGTGCTTAGTCAAATCGAATTCGAATCGATCATTTCGGAATACTAAAAAGTACAAAGAGAAATGAAGGACCACATGCACAACTGAATGCATGAAGGAAAAGGGGAATTAAAAAAAAAGTTTTGAGGAAGTTGAGGCGAGTCGTAGCCACCATGGAGAAGGCAGCAGTAGATGTCGTAGTCGAGGGCTGAAGTGCGGCGGTAACTCGTCTCGGGGCGGAAGAGGATTGTTGTGTGTGTGTGTCGTTGTGTGACCCTCCTTCCTTTTCCGACGCGATTATTCTAATAATAATGGGCCCGCTTTGTCAGTCATCCTCTCCGGTCGCTCGCCATCTTTCCCCAGTCTCGTACTCTGACCACCACCACTGTCGCTTGCTTCGTCTGCGCGCCGCGCCAGGCCCTGTTGTCACTGCTGTCGAAGGTGAGTATTTCTGCTCGTCTGTGACTGGGTAGAACTGGAGAGTTTCTAAGGAAGGCTGCTCCGGTGGCGGTTAATCGTTTTTAGCCGGCGATCCATCGAGGCGATCGACAGTGCTGTGTCCCGTTTCCTTTCCTCGAGGCTCATTCCTCCTACGCCCCGGTCTGCGCTCCCAATCCAAGATCCAAGCGCGACAAATAAACTTTGTCAAAAATTATCGTCCGTTGTCGCCGTAGTCTTTGTATTAAGTCTTGAATCCATCCGTATGTATCTTTTATCGACTCTTTCCCTCTCTTTCTCTCCTCCCTCTCCTTCTTCCGATACTCCCCCTCCCCCCCTCCCGACCCTGTCTTTGTGACCTCCCCCCGCCGAGCCACCGTTTATGTGCGCGTGATTGAGGTTTAAAGCCATGAGTCGCCTCCCTTCGATATATGAACACCCCGAGTTGAATCTGCCCCTCAACTCCAACCTCCATCCCGACCGCATACACCAAAACCATCTCATTGAGGTCGATCCTCCCAGCGGCGCCACAAACTCAGGATTGGATGTCGCTGCTAGTGCCCAGCCTATCATTGAGTCGAACTCTATGTCTGCTGCAGGCGGTGGCAATATGTTGGACTTCAGAAGCGGTGGGGGTGGCACAAGCGACTTTACTCAATCGCAAGCTCAATCCGATTTTTCTCTGATTCACTCGCCATCCCCTCATGTCAATTTCTCGCCACTGACAAACGTAGCTAGTACAAACTCGCCGCCCGAACCGAGAGATTTATCGGATCAGGCCGCAGCTACCGCTCCTCAACTTATTCAGAGCCAGACGCGTCAAACGCCCGCTGCCAACTTTTCAGCTCTCTTCCCTGCCCCCCAACCAGTTTCTTCCGTAACGACAACTCACTCTAGTCATTCTTATCATAACCAAGCTCACCGACCCGCTCCAGGACATTCGAGATCTGAGCCTATTTCACGACATCACTCGTCCAATCGTTACAAGCCGTACTCTCGGTCATCCGATAACTTAGGCCAGCAAACACCCTCTCAATCGTCTACCCCAAATTCCACTGGCTCTCCAGCTCCCCCATCTTTGAGCTCGTCGATCTCGTCTGCGAGTCTCTCCGGATCGCGTCCCAACAGCCGCGCAGTCTCAGCTTCTGGATTCGGGTCACCCTCGGGCGACTTCAAGCCGTCGATATATCCCCCCAGTTCGAATCTTTACGGAGCGAGTAAGTTATCTTTCCCCATCCAAATGTAGTCATCAATGACATTTGTATTTCTCTGACGCGTAGCAATTCCAACTCCCAGAGAAGGCCAAGGTACTATCCACCACCAACCTGGGCAAGACTATCATTACAGAGTCCAGCGGAGCAGTTCAGCTGGTACCCTCAACCTTCCCCTTTACAGCTCAGTTCATCGACCGGACTCTGCGCCGGACTTGAGGTACACCCCTTCTGTAAATCAAGTTCTCAGTTTAGCAGGATCCCCGGCTCAATATCCTCGTTATACTTACAATAATCAGGAAGAAGAATACGACTCTGAACTCAAGCTCATCGACTCCCACCCATACTCCAACGATAACTTTCTTAATAACGTGCGAAGATCCGAGCTTTACGGGAACCAGTTACAAATACTCTCAGACGGATCTGCGCCTACACCCACGCTTTTAAATCGCTCGTCGGACTCCTCCGTCTCTGGAATTTCATCGGGAACCGACGGCGCAGCGTCTTACTTCAATCGCGGCCTTGTTGGCCCTGGTGCCACGCCATCCGCGGGAAATAGGGTGCTTCTGACGTCTTTCACACCTCAAGAGCAGCACGCGACGCTTGATAATCAGGAAACTGTCAGTAGCGCCTCTTCCAGAGGACGTCATCTCTCTCACTTGCTCTCTGGAGGACCATCGTTCAATACGATGAGCAGTAATTTTTATCATGCCGATCTCGACATGGACCAGATGGAGTCGTATGATGAAGATGAATTACTTGGATCGCTTCCCGAAGGCTCTTCGTCCGTATACGACTCAATGGGAGCGTACAATGGGCTGGTTTCAGGTCATCATGGCAGAGGAAAGGACTCGAAGCAGATAAGGAGGCGAAGCAGCAAAGGTCCATTTCAACTTCGTCACTTCATTGTGGTATTGACACCCATTTACAGCTTGCGATCAGTGTCGTAAATCGAAATGCAAGTGCGAGCGGACTGTTGATGATGAAGCATGCAAGAATTGCATCACGAATGGAACGTGTGAGTTTTATGGCCTTTGAGCTCGATCCAAATTTACCTTCTTCTCGCGTTCAACATTTTATCCACCCATTCTTCTTTGCTTCATTCAGAGACACTAATTCAGTTTCGTATTCTCAGCCTGTACCTTCCTCGGTCCCTCACGCAAACGTGGCCCTCCTAAGGGTTACATCGATGCAATTGAATCCCGACTCCATCAGACGGAGGCTGTCATTGGCATCCTTCTGTCATTGGCTGACCCCGAAAAAGGTCCTCTGGATGAGGGTAAGCCAGCTGAAAAATACCGAAATGTCTTTGTAACAAAATTCTCTGTGCAGAGGACCCGAAGCCAGATGAGCGAGCAAGGTCGCTTCTCCAGGACCTTCGAGAGAATGATGCTCTCGCGCGGGAGATTGTGGAGCGTGTAGACCGCGGAGCCTACGGGACGAAAGGCCGAAAGATGAGTAATACGCAGGTGAAGGCAAATTCGAAGATCAAACGCTCACCGTCAAAAGCGAGCGGAGACGAAAACAGTAGCAGTTCCTCTGGGACTGTGAAAGATGGAGGACACATGACGGGGCCACCTCCTAGTATACAGGGCCGAGGAAGAATGGTAGGCCTTGGACAGGAGATGGAGATGAGTAGTTTAGCTACTGCACAGTAAGTTGCAATATTTCTCGGGGCGTACGATTATTGACTGCCATCCCTCAGTCCGTCGAACGAATGGCAAGATGCGATGGTCGAACGTATGAAGGTTTCCATGCGGCGGCGACCCAATTCTGCAACAGGGTCCAACGATTGTCCGGCCCGGCGGCGGCGGCGTCTGAGCGGTGGATCTCAGTCACACCATTCTGGAGAAGAAGGTTCTCGACAGGGTCCTCACAGTCTGCCCCCAACTTCTGACGCTCCAGCTATACGTATCAACACTTCGGTTAAACCAGCTTACGCCAACGCATATGTAAACAGTGATGGCATGGATGTTGAAAATGTAGAAGGCGAGGAGAGGATCGCGGATGGTGTCGGGCAACTCTCTATCAACGAGGAGGCCCAAGTTCGTTTTCACGGGAAAGCGAGTGGATTGCACCTTCTGGGCCAGAAGCGCCGGCCTGACGGAAGGAATAAGGGTGGTATTTGGTACGTATATGACAGCTAATTTTGTCGTCTTTCCTTATTCTTTGTCAGGCATTTCCCGAAAGCTCGCGTGTGGCCGCCAGTGGCGCCAACATCGGCCCTGTACGTGGAAAGGGAGGCTGAAGCTGCGAACAGGGAACGTATGGCTAAAGCTCGGCTTCCGCCACGGGACGTTCAGGAGCATCTCCTGGAGCTCTATTTCGCTCATGTCCATCCCTTTTTACCTGTGATCCATAAAGAATCGTTCATGAAGGAGTTTGATGAAATGTAGGAAACACATTGTTCGCAGCCAGATTTCTCTTCTCACTCGTATACAGGCACAACGAGCGTGAAAAGCAGCGAGCTTTGCAAAATGGGGTGACTGTTAGTTCGAGGAGCAAGCTAAGCCTACCAACATCCTCCGTCGATGGCGACGGTCGGCCATCCGTACCGGAAATACCCACAATCCTTCTCCTTTCGATGTTCGCTATTGCAGCAAGGTATGCTCCAGTTGCGCATGGTACAACATCCTCCCCGTCGGAGTCAGCGGTCGAAGCCGACTCCAAATCTTCATCCAGTGGCGAACCCGCCATTACTACTGATGGGCCTGAAGATTCTGCGAATCTTTCTGTCACATCGCCGAGTACCATGGAGGTTGATCCCGACAGTGCTTTGCCACAGCCTCATTCTGGACATATGTGGACCGCGGGTGATGGTTATCTAGAGCGGGCGAAAGACCTTCTCGACAGGTCATATTCGAATTCGCGGCCTTCGACGTGTCAAGCGCTGTTGTTGATGGCTTACCGTGAAATCGGAATAGGTGCTATGCAACAGAGTTGGCTTTACACCGGTATGGCCGTGAGGATGGCTCAAGATCTGGGGATGCATCGCTCGTCGGACACTTGGAGTAGTGACGACGAACCGCTTTTCACACATACCCAGCAACAGATCCGTAAACGTATATGGTATGCTTGCGTGATTATGGACAAGTATGTGTCGACATATATTGGTCGTCCTCTTTCAATTTTTGAGGCCGACTACGATACCCGTTTACCAAGTGATGAGGAGGTAATTTTGTTTGCTTTGTACTCTGCTGCTCGTAATTGATGATGTTGGTAGTTGGAAGAGTTGGAGCTTTGGGAACCACATCCTTCACTACCCAATTCAATGCTTTCCGACGACGTCGATTGCACCACATATCCTGTACCTCACTACCCTCCGACAGCTGGAAGAGTTCTTTCGTGTTTCAACGAATCAGCACGCTTGTGTAAGTATAATTTCACAATTTGGAGTGAATCTTTTTTCCTGATTTTGCTTGTTATCATAGCCTCTATCCTTGCTCGCATCGTTCAAACTATATATGCAGTGACTCCGCCATCCAATCGCCATTCGGAAGCGATGCACTTGGAAAAGGTCTTAGACCTTTGGTTCGTGGAACTACCACCGCCTCTTCAGTACAATCCGAACACCAAAACGTCGGAATGCCCTCCACCGAATGTACTGACGCTCCACATGCAATACTGGTGCGCGGTCATCTTACTGCATCGTCCATTCATTCCACACTATTTTGCTTTGCGTCGGAAAGCGTGAGTGGTTTAGAATTCTCTGTGGATGGCAAGATATTCATTTTTCATAAAGCGCCGAATCCCCCAGTAGCCCAATCAACAGTGATGCTTATGCAGCGGCTCAGAAGCATTTCAACCTCTGTGTAGCGGCTGCGAACCACGTCACGGCAATAGGTGTGCTTCTTATCACTTCTTTATTTCCTTGTTCTCTCTGACACGCTACTCATAGTTTCCGTCTATAAAGAGCGATTCTGCTTGAAACGAGGACCTGTCTTTCTCAGCTATTACATCTTTACGGCAGGGATCATGCACATGACCACGAGTACGTTCGCATGGGCATGCTCGGTGTTATTCTTTCTCTCATGCATTAATAGTGGCCACTTTACCAAAGGATCCTCAAGCATCAATGGGACTCAATAAATGTGATGAAGTTCTAAAGCGCCTCGAGATCGTGTGGCCAAGTGCAGGACGAGCTCGGGAGCTACTTGAAGGTGCCAAGGAGGATTTACCGGATTATGAACTTCCTACGCCTTCACCAGAGCATCGTTCGAACAAACGCTCTGCTGAAGGAAACACAATTTCGGGACAAATATCAGACTTGCGTACTTCTGCTATCTCATCCCAGCCTTATACCCAACCGTCCCATGGTCATCGTTACACCGAAATCTCCACAGACGCCAATTCTCAACAATCCGTGCCGTTGTATAATTCATACAGCCGTCAGACTTCGGAGTCGTCTTTGGGTCTTCCTTCGGGGTTGTCGACCTCCGTACTTCCTCAACAATACAGCACGGGTTTTGTCGATGAACGCGCAATTCTGAATTCCCAGCGGGCACCAACTAGCGTCGATGATGGACATGGCCGCTATGTTCCATATTGGAGTGATTATTCCATGGGGCAACCTGCATCCATGCTTGGTTCAATGTATGATATGTCTATGATGCCTCCTTCGGGTGGACATAGCAGGCAGGCTTCGCAGAGCCATCACGGCTATCCGAGTTCTGGTTCAATGTACATGGGAAATCAGTATAACGTCTACCCTGGCAGTGAGTGTGTTTCCTGAGCTCACTCTAGCGCAGTCCGTTGATGACCCTGAAAATCAGACCATGTCAACCCCCCATGACCACATCCACTAAAGCTTGTAAATTTGAAAATGTACCCTACGTGCTTTGATCTACTAGCCTTCTTGATTATCTTCTCTAAAATACAGGATCTTCGTATTGGATAACTTTTCATTGTATATTGTTATTGTTTAACTCCTTTGATTCCAATGTGCATGAATAGTCGACTGTTGTATCTTTTCATAGGTGATCATCCCCGTGTCATTGTGGCGAAATAAGACTCATGCTTACCAGAATTATCAATTTTCCGAGTGTTCGGCTAGATTATATAAAATGAAGCGTGGGAATCAAATAAATGAGTGTTATGTTGAAGCTGTGAACGCGGACTGCGTGCTTGTGTAACTCACCTGCACTAGAGCATTACTTTACCCAGACGACCATGACCCTTCCTATGACTGCTTCATAACCAACTCTTTTCTACTGTAATATTGAATCAAACGACTCGAAATACATGGAGAAACGAGAACAATCCGCGACCGAGATCGCAAGGTAAGTCAATGGCCCCGGTTCGAACTGTGGCGGGAGAAGTTATTGATCCTTGGTGCATGATTACTTAGGGAGGCGAAGATCCTTGCTCAAACCCTCAAGGAGAGGACAAAAAGCAACAAGGGTCTTGAAAAAGATGCTGAAGCCACGCGCAGGAAGTATGTTGTTTTCGAAGTGGTAGAGGGACGTCGAATGTTAATGCTGAGTCCATATACAGTCTGCGTATTCTGCAAATGAAGCTTCTCCTTCTCCACCCAAATGCCAGGGAAGCAAGAGACGCAGAAACTCATCTGTGGATGCAAACCTCGTACCAATTCATCTCTATCTACAAGCAACGTATCGCCGCCCTTGACCGGAAACTCTTCTCTCCCGCTACGCATCAGCAGACTGGTAAACACACAGTAAGGCCAAATGACCCAGGCGCGCCCGCTGCCGCCGCCGCAGGTGGACACGTCGAGTATCGCAAGCTCCTCGCTCGGTTCCGTCAGTTTCTAGCGGAGGAGTACAAGTTCTACGTCCGGCTCTTGTTGAAATTTCGATCCCAATTTGGGCTACTCGAGGTGAATGGCCACCTGGTGCGGGCAGAGATCATATCGGACGAGGCAGAAGAGTCTCTACAGGTGGACTCAGATGCGTTTCGTTTTTTGGAGCAAAACGAACCTTTCGACTTGGCCAATGGAGAGAAAGAATTGAGACTGGCGACGTTCGCGAAGTTACTTGTTTGCCTGGGGGATTTAGCCCGTTACCGTGAACATTACAACGACGGTGGGGGAAGACCGAGAGCTGCTCAAGAAGATGGACCCCCGAGAAGGGCTGGGAAGGGTGAGAAGAAAGCGAGAAACGAGCCCTTTGCACGAGCTCGTAACTACATGCGAGCACAAATTATTTACGAACAAGCTAGACTCCTATCACCGCATGACGGAAATGCGTCCCACCAGCTTGCAATCCTTTCGACCTATCAGAAGGACGTATTTGGTTCGATACTGAACTACTACCGAGCTCTTTGTATTCGACACCCATATGATACAGCGTCGGACAATCTCAATACCGTCTTGAAGAAGTCTCTCGATAACTACCGAATGGCGAGGGAAAGGAAAGTTAATGACAGTTCCGCAAATGCAGTCCCAAAATTGAGGGTGGATCGGTTCAAGGAATGGGTGGTTGTGTTACACGGTATTTGGTACTTTGACCAGGATGAGTGAGTTCCGTGACTTAAATCTACCAAAAGCTTTGGCTCACCCGGATAAAAGGAATACAGCCAGAGCATCCAAGCGTGCTCGCCAGATCCTAACTGAGTTCAGGTCGATGGTCACCAACAGGATCCTCCCCAACTCCGTGATCTCAGAAATCATCGTTCTAGCTATCAGCGCCCTCTGGAAGATTCGTATGATCAGAGATCAGTCCGTGAAAGCAAGAAAGGAAACTTTAGAACCAGTTATCGCTGCTCACATTCTGGACCTCGCTCGGGTACTATTTGAAGTCGGTCAGAAGGAGCTTACAACACGCTCGGAGGAAGGACAACAGTCTTTCGACCTTGCCCAGCTTATAACTGCACCGTTACGGCGAATGCTACCAGCTACACGCATCATGTCGAAATGGCTTCGAACGAGCATCAACCATCTCGATGCGTTGCATTCTTCCACTTCTGCACCGAGCTACTTCCGCAGCGCTGTACGGAACGTTTGGAGAGCATATGCCTCCTTCGCGACGGCACTCAAAGACGCATTCCCTCTTTCCGAGTTGCCCGAAATGAAGACTGTGCTAGAAGAGGATACTGAATTGACAGGTTTCTCGCCGATTCGGAGGACGTTTTTCACTTCGACCAACCTCATGGCTGGTCAGCCGCAGTCAGACGTAAATGACGTTCATCCTAATGAAGAATATTTGATGCGCATATTCGATCTCATCAAGGATGCTGAGCTAATCGCTTCGCTCGAGGTTTGTTGTTTTTATGATGATGATGATGATTACCAGCCTCTACGCTAACAAAATTGTATTTCCTACAGAAAACTCCTATATTAGTCGTGGACGAGGAATATGTCTCGAATTTGACGGGTCCAAGCACCGAGAATGCTATTGAGCCGGAGAAGAGCCCAGAACTTCCGGTAGAAATTCAAGCAGGCGACTTAGCTAGTCCTGAAAGTGATGACGATGGTCGAACCGAGAAGACATCCCGTACAGATGATGATATCGTCCGTGACGCTTTCAATGTTGCATTGCGCGACGGCCAAGAAGAGTTGATGGACTTGGAAGGGGATGAGGAACAAATTGTGTGGAATCCAAAGTGAGCTACATTTATCTCCGATGATAGTTAGTCTAAAGAATCTGCAGACTATATTCCCCACCGCAAGATATCACTTTGTCCGTTATTGGATCACCTCAGGCCAAGACTCCAAAGCAGCATGCACTGAACACACCTCCAGTGTCGACTATGCCATTAAATCCCACACCTCCAAGAACGACTGCGCAAGATCTCTTGAACAATGTGCTTGGCGCATCGCGTGCGCGACGAGACTCTGCCCCCCCTGGTGCCCACCACGTGGTACCATCGGCGTCTCAGACCTCTCTCCTTTTCGGTGCCGGCCCCTTTCAATCGTCAAAGTCAATCTGGAGTAGTACGGGACCACTCAATCATGGTGCTCAACCACCACCTCCGAATCTTCCACCACATTTTGGGCATCTCACCCCTGGTCACGAACGAGCGCGATCTGCGTCCTTGTCTTTGAGTCAGAATCAGAATTCGTCGCAGTTGGTGCGTTCGCAGGACTCCATTTATGGAGGAACTGGAAATACTTCGGCATTGCCTATTGAACAGCTTCCAGAGAATTTTCTGGTGCATGGCATGGCTGGGTCTAGCCTTCAAAGCAAGTACGGAACATTGGGCACATCATCTCCCCCTTACGCACCGCATTTCCCTAGGACGGGATATAGTCATCCTGTTCAGAGATCAGAGATCGTCGCACGCGAAGCGGGAGCCGGTAATGTACCATTTCCATACGGTAGCGTTCAAGGAATGAGCCAGCTTGCGAACAATCCAGCATATACGAACTCGTTTAATCGATCGATATGGAATGCAGGATGATGATGATTACATCCTTGCATACAGGAGGGCCGACAATACCAGTACCCCCTGCAACCATGTTGTATTCGGAGCCGACGCGATGTATTCATTTTAGTGTCTCGGTCGTGCACGCATGTTGAAGTAGTCTATCCAACGCTTGCCTCCTCACTTTTGTTTGTGGGCATAGACATGGATCCGAGACCAAAGGCCAACAAGCATTTCCGAGGAGAGGAAAGACATGGGTGTTTATGACTTTATCTATAATTTTATCTCCCTCGACGTTTTCTGTTATTGACCATGTAGCTTGCTATGAATAAGAAATGTGTACTGTACGATATCGGTTCTGATTTAAAGGCGGAAGAGGATGCCTGGGCCTGTCCTGTTCTGATAGTGGGTGGGAAAGATTGATGGCGGGATGATGAATGATCGACACCGGAAGTGGCGATCATCTGGATCAGTCATCCTCGGAGAGTCAGAACTCAACTTAAGCGCTTCTTCTCCCGAATTCATCTCCTCCGGCTTTCCCTTCCTTTTCTTGCCCTCCCACCACCACCTTCCACACATTGCTTCAATCGCCCGTTTGCTCAGCACCCACGACGACCACCTAGCCTTTTTAGTGTGGTGTAAAACGTGTTGAGCGGTCGACGGTAACGAACTCTTAGGCCATAGTTCAAGGCAATGCCATCCGAGGCCCCCTCGCCAATCGCGTTCAACCGTGCCATAACTACCCCGTCCATGTTTTCAAGGAAGAAAAAAGTGGACGTCCCTCTCTCATCTGCTACCTCTTACCTCGCTGCTGTCTCTGAGATGGATGCGAGGAAGCGCTCTTCCCGCAATGTCACACCCACCTCGACACCCGCCCTCTCGCTCTCCTCAACGCTCACGACGTCTTCCGATCCTTTTGACGATAATAAGGATGGCTTGACGTTCCCTGGAACCCCTCCAACGTCTGAGCAGGTTTTCAAGACTATACATTCGGAATTCGGGCACTGCGCCAATGAGGCGTTCAGATACGACTCTCAGGCGACGCCAGGCGACAGCTACGCCCCGCATGAACCAGAACCGCCATACCGCATCCTGCTCACAACGTACATCAGCTACCTCTTTCTTATCTGCATAGGGCATCTGCGGGACTTCTTTGGAAAGAAGTTTCGTTCCGCTCAGTACAGGCACCTTAAGGAGAAAGATGTGAGTACCCATCAGTTTTCCCGCCTCATAAGGCTGTCTTGATGGCTGCTTCTCGATTGGGTTATCTCCGTGTTCTGATAATCTGTAATTTTCTTTAATCAGGGATATGCTCCTCTCAACTCGGACTTCGACTCGTTCTATACCCGCCGTTTGAAGAAGCGTCTAGATGACTGTTTTGCCCGCCCGACCACCGGAGTGCCTGGTCGGACTGTGACACTCTTGGACCGCGTCAGCACGGATGAGAACAGTACCTTCCAGCTGACTGGTACAGAGACCCGTGCCCTTAACTTGTCATCGTACAACTATCTCGGATTTGCTCAGGCGCGCGGTGGGTGTGCTGATGCGGTAGAGGAAGGTATCAGGCGTTATGGTGTCAGCAGCTGTGGGTCCAGGCTGGAAGGTGGTTCGACGGACTTGCATCAACAAACGGAACAACTTGTTGCAAATTTCTTGGGAAAAGAGGATGCGTTGATTTGTTCAATGGGTTATGCGACGAACGCGTCTATTCTTCCGGCGTTGGTTGGCAAAGGCTGTCTCGTCATCTCGGATGAACTGAATCATGCTTCGATTCGGACGGGTGTTCGTCTCAGTGGTGCAAATGTTCGGATGTTCAAGCACAACGACATGAAGGCTTTTGAGTCTCTGCTTCGGGAAGTCATCAGTCAAGGGCAGCCTAGAACTCATAGGCCGTGGAAGAAAATCCTGCTCGTTGTAGAGGGTCTTTACAGCATGGAGGGTACATTGGTCAACTTGCCCAAGCTCATGGAACTCAAGAAGAGATATAAAGTTAGTCAATATCATCTTTATTATTTTCAGTCTTCTAACCTTCTTAATAAGTTCTACATGTACGTCGATGAGGCTCATTCGATTGGTGCCCTCGGACCTCATGGCCGTGGTGTAGTCGATTATTTCGGTGTCGACCCCAAGGAAATTGATATACTCATGGGAACATTCACCAAGTCATTCGGCGCCTCAGGAGGCTACATCGCCGGCACAAAGTCCCTAGTCAACCGCCTTCGCGTCCGCGGCCACATTGGACCCTACTCAGAGTCCATGAGCCCAGCAGTCCTCACCCAAATCCTCGCCAGCATGGCCAGCATCATGGGCATCACCCCTCCCCTTCCACCATCCTCCACCCTCTCCCCGTCAACATACGTCCACCCCGGCCCAGCGCCCGCTGCGAGTATCCCGCCCTGGATGTACTCCCAACTCCCTATCGAATTGCGCGACGGCTCCGAGGGCAAAATGCGCTTGCGCCGCCTCGCCTTCACTGCCCGCTACCTCTCTCGCGCCCTCGACAAACTCGGCTTCATCACCTTCGGCCATCCCGACTCGCCCATCGTCCCCCTCCTCCTCTTCAACCCGGGAAAAATGCCGGTGTTCAGCCGCATGATGCTCGAGCGCAAGACCCCGATCGCCGTCGTAGTTGTCGCGTACCCCGCGACGGCGCTCGTGACAAGTCGGGTCCGGTTCTGCCTGAGCGCGGCACATACGAAGGAGGACGTGGACACGGTCTTGAGGGCCTGCGATGAGATCGGCGACGTGATGGATGTCAAGAATGGGAGCGGGGAGAGGTGGGGGATCGAGGAAGTCATTTCGAGGGCAGCGGAATTGGTTGAGATGCCTTGAAAACCCCCCTCCCTTCCTCTCCTGAACATTTGACAACGGATTCTTTCGATCATCAGACTCTCGTCTCGCCTCTGTTTGCGTATTTTTCTCTCTCTCTCTTTTCGTTCTCTCTTTCACCGTCTGAGACGAACTTGGGATGGGTCCGGATGTGGGCTGCGCGCGCGAAGATTTCAGAAACTCGACTCATGATGGGATTTATTATTGGGGGAACTGGGTTCCGGCCTTGCTGCAAGACTTTTTAGTTCGATGTCCGATCGTTCTTACTCGTACTATGACTTAAAAACACTACTATACAGATTGCATAGCGTTACTGGCACACGCATCAAGGTGCTTTTTCTCATTCGACATGTCTTGTATGTATATATACCCGTTTGCCCAAAGTATAGAAACCCGAAACAGAATTGGAATCTAGAAATTAGTCTTCAGGATGGGATGTCGCGCTTTCGATTCTGATTCTGAGTGAGGTCGTTTGTTTTATTAAATGTAACGTCGTTTGGGCGGCAAGCATTGGCGTCGGGAACGGTATAAGTAGGGTATGACATTGACTTTACCATGCTATCACATCTACAACAACGACGGAAATCTTCGAAGGTTACATGTCCAGCAAAAAAGGGGAAATAATAGAATCGAGAGAAGAAGAAGAAGAAAAAAGAGAAAACCCATTTTACCACCACACATTCTAAAACACCCTCCCCCTATAACCCTACCCAATTCTATTCTACATACGCTCACCCCGTCCGATCACTTTAACGTTGAACCCAACCTTCCGGAGCGCCTCCGCATCGAGGATGAGTCTCCCGTCGAAGACGAACGCAGGCTTGGCCATCCCGGCGTAAACCGCCTCCCAATCGAGTGTCTTGAACTCCTTCCACTCGGTCGCGATCACGACTGCCTCGGCGTTCTGGCAGGCCTCGAAGGCGGAGGCGCAGATCGTGACTTGCTTTTGGACTGTGGCGTAAGAAAAGTAGGGAAAGAGATAGACGAGTATTGAGTTAATATTGCATTGAATTGAATTTGAGAGTTTGTGAGAGAGAAGGGAGATACGTACTCGCTGAGGTGCCGAGAGTGGGTGCTGCTTCGTTGAGGTCCTGCCAGATCTGGGCATGTTCGACCTTGGGGTCGTAAATATTGACGAGTGCTCGTTCAGACATGAAATCTCTAATGAGCGTAATCGCCGCCGACTCCCTCGTATCGCCCGTGTCCGCCTTGAACGCGAACCCGAGCACCGCGATCCGTTTACCCGTAATGGTATTAAACAACGTATCCACCACCGTCTTGCTGAACCTCCTCTTCTGGTACTCGTTCATCTCGACGACTTGGCGCCAGTACGCCGCCACCTCGGGCAGGTGCAGCGACTCGGAGAGATACACGAGGTTGAGGATGTCCTTCTGGAAACAGGACCCGCCGAAGCCGACGGAGGCCTTGAGGAACTTGGGCCCGACGCGCGTGTCGAAGCCGACGGCGTGCGAGACTTCATCGATGTTCGCGCCAGTGGCTTCGCAGATGGCGGAGAGGGCGTTGACGGAGGAGATGCGCTGGGCGAGCATGGCGTTGGCGGCGAGCTTCGAGAGCTCGGAGGACCAGAGGCCGACGGTCAGGATCTGACCTTTCCTGTTATCATCAAGGGACGTGCGGAGGGTTTCCTCGTCAATTTCAAAAGGGCTCAATACGAATTGAAATTCGTTCCACTCACGGTACCCAGTTTGCATAGACCTCCTTCAGGGACTCGCACGCCGCCAGGCCCTCGGGCGTCTGGAGGGAACCGATGAGGACGCGATCGGGCGCGAAGAGGTCCTTAATGGCAGTTCCTTCTGCGAGGAACTCGGGGTTCGACAGGATATCAAAGTGGCAGCCGGGCTTGGAGTTTGCCTCGAGGATGGTGCGCATGGACTCTGCTGTGCGGCAGGGTACGGTGGATTTTTCGACTACGATTTTCGAAGTGGTCGCGACGTGGGCGATGCGCCGGGTGGCAAGCTCGACATAACTGTCGCGGACGCGGAGGACGTCCAGCCGCTCAGCATAATGTATGATATATAATAAGTTGAGATGAAACCACTCACTTGAGGTCAGCAGCGAACCCAGCACCGACACCAGACTTCTTTGTCGGCGTGTTGACGCTAACGAACAAGAGGTCGGCCTCTTGGATAGCGCCGTCGACATCAGTAGAGAAGAAAAGGTTCTTTCCACGGGCTTGGCGAACGACGTCTTCAAGCCCAGGTTCGTAGATAGGAAGCTGGAAATCTGGGCTATTCCAAGCATCGACGCGGGCTTGGTTGAGGTCAACGATGGTGACTTGGATGTGGGGGCATTTGAGAGCTATGACGGCGCATGTAGGTCCACCTGAAGCGAGTCGGTTAGTTCAAGGAAGGAATCTAAGATGAAGAAAGAGAAACTGACCGACGTATCCAGCGCCGACTAACGAAAGACAACGAGAGCATTAGCCTCGTCATATGAATGAGTGGAAGTGGGCTGAGAGGACATACTGCAACAAATCTTCTTAACTTTGATTGGGCTCTTTGCCAGCTGCTGGTCTTTGAAACGTTGGGTGATGGATTCCATTGATATCGAGCGACGGCGAGGACGAAGGCGAGGATGACGACGGCGGTGATGAAGATGATGGTCAAGGTTGAAAAGGATGTTGAAGAGATGGTGAGGTTGGAATGAAAAGTGGACCGGGGCTAAAGGGCCGTTTAGGAACGTCTCTCGCTCGACTTGTCCCGAACACGAACACGTCCTGATCCTCCGCGCATACACCCACTCTTCCTCCGAACAGTCATACTTAGCGTCTCATGCCAAACACATTCACTAATTTTTGATTTGTTGTGCAGGTCGAGTACAGGACGAATACAGGTTACTTCAATGTACTAAAGACCAGTCTTTCTCGTTGAACTCAGAACTCTACAACAGCCACAGACCGCGTCAAATAATCTCGAACCGGAAACATTGAACAGCAACATCAACATCAACATATCTCCGAGGGTAAACCTGTTACCGCAGCCGGTATACCCAGTGTTCAAGTAAACTTTATTCATTCTCGAATCAAAACAGATGTAATCTACACTATGCATACATCCGATCTGGCAATGAAGAATAATAAAAAGCAAAATAAATATTGTGCTCCGAGGAGCTTCCACTCTGAAAAGCGTGTCATCCTTGTGCAGGGGCCATGCTAATCTTCTCTGTATAGTTCCAATTTTATGTATGTCACCCCGAAGGGGACAATGAGTGAAGTAGCTTGCTCAGGACCAAACGCGTCAGTTTGGAGTTTTGGTCAGTCGGCGGGGTATGCTTACATAACTTTCTTCCGAGATACTTGATTTGTCTAGGCGACGTTATCACAGTCAAGTCCATGGTTCGTAGTTGCAATAAATGTCCATTGACGAAAACAATCGAAAAGAATGTCCCGCGAAACGCAAGTAAAAGAGGTATATAGTACAAAGTCGTACCCTACGTATGCTCATCATCGAGCAAAAGGGTTTGTCCCTCCTCCTCCCGACCCTCCTCCAGTCATCATATTTTGGAACACCTGTTGAGCCTGCTGAGCATACCCAGAGTTCATCCCATTAGTTTCCATCCCATTCCCTCCAGCACCGCCGTATTGCGAGTACTGTTGCTGTTGGGGCGGCATCGGAGAAAAGAACGGAGGTGTCGGGGCTGACTGCTGCATTCCACTACCATTTGCGCCATACTGGTTTGCGTTGTTCCCATTTCCGTTCCCAAACGGACTTGGTGTATGCTGTGGTATGAATGAAGGCGACGACCCCATACCCACACCCATACCCATTCCATATCCCAACGAATTCGGAGCACTCGCGCTTAGCCCATTCGGATCGCCCGGTATAGGCATGCTCACGCTCCTTATGTTGTTCATCCCAGACGGTGACGGCGCGAACGGCATCCCAGCACCAGGGCTTACGCTCTGTCTTTGACTCTGTCCCTGACCCAACGCCGAAGCCGAACTTGGGCTCAGACCTGAGAAAGAGTTGGACGCGGAGGTAGAGGTGGAGGGGGAATTGAAGTTTGCATATGGGTTCGACGAGGCGAATGGCGAGGAGGTCGTGGAAGGCATTGACATCGGGGTGGGTTGTGCAAATGATGGTCCTGAGAGGGCGTTGTTCATACCAGTAGGTTGAGAGCCAATCGGGTAGGGCGAGGTTCCAGTGCTATACTGCGGGGTGAATGAATGAGATGAGAAGGGTTGCTGCTGTGGTTGGAACTGGGGCTGGGGCTGCGAAGAGGGAGCTCCGGTATATTGGAGCGGGAGGGACGAGTTCGCTGTAGGGGCCTGTAGACCTATGAGGTCAGAGAAGGTCGAGCTTGTTAGCGCTGCTTGTTGATGTTGGGGCGGCGGCTGCGGTTGCTGTGGTTGGAACGGTGGATTGTTTGTGGACGTGTACGCGTTGGAAGAGATGGGGAAAGGGTTAAAGCTGGACGTACGTCCCCCACTGGCAGGAGCGACCATAGTGTTCACGCCGACGTTTGACGTCGTGTGACCCGAGCTCAAGGACCGATTTTCCATTGCCTGTGCGGAAGGCACTTGTATTCCTGACGTCGTGGACGGTGGATATTGGTTGGGGTGGGATTTGGGTGTATGGGACGCCTCGGAGCGTATGGGAGCCGTCTGGGATCGAGTCGGCGGGGGTAAACCAGTGGACGAGGACAAAGATCTGGATGGGCCAAGCTGTTCTACAGCTCTTGCCGACCGCGATCGAAAGCGTTTGAATTCATATTTTGCTGACACCAGCGAATACAAATCTTAGCGACAAAACTTGCAGAGGTCATGCTCTGTAAAGGGGGGCTCACATCGAATGTACTTCTCGAGCTCACTATCTCGTTCCGACTCCTCCATGTTCGTAGGAAGCGGGTGTTTCTTCTCATCCGGGTTGTAGTATTCATTAGACTTAAGATTCCCGATTTTCTTCATGTTCTGTTCGGAAGGTGTTTTAGTTGAAGTGCAATCTTGAGAAGGGAGGACGAAATGAAGGACACGCACGTCGACTTGCTCCTTCGTCCATGAATCAAGAGTGACACTCTTTCTGCGAGCAAATGGAATAGATAAAGATCCGTATAAGCCGTTATGCACCTTTGGCAGACGTACACTTTTGTGATATGTGTGCCGATTCCGCGATGAATGCTAGCGCAATGGACGCTACGGGAGCAAATCGCCCGTCAGCTTTTGCAGCGATATTAATGAAATGAACGTACCAGAGGAAGATACCGAGATTGTGAGAAGCCCATCTTGGAGCTTTCGCTGTGTATTCGATAACAATGATTCATTGAGCCAGGTCAGGATAGAATCGGAGATGAACACGCGAGCACCTTTGCAATCCGCACATGAATCTGCTCAAAAAACCGTGAGTCGAGCAAGACTATAATAGTATTCAAGTTGATGAACGCACCGTTTCCGGGCTGAGCGACGAGGTCAAGCAAGATCCGTTGATTCCTGTCTGCTGTAATTTTACTGACTTTGGTCGTATGAGACATATTTGTCGCAGGTTCGAAGACTCGAGATGAGTGTTAGCAGGCAACTTCAAAAATCAGCCGCTTCTGGAGATGACGGCACGGTAACTCGAAGGGTCACGATACGCGGGGGTTGTCCGACGACCACCACGCTCCACGACGCTTACAACGACGCTCACAACGACAACAAAAGATAAAACGCCACTGAGACTGGCAAGCAGCAGCGACGACGACGATACTCACGAGTCGACGACTATTACGTCGTGTTTCGGGCACAGACGCATATAGTCACCTCCAACGCCAACAGCGTGCGATCTCCCCGGCATCGTCCTCAGCCTCAACGCCCGTTCCCTCACGTCCCAAATACCAGACCACCGGCGCCGTCTTCTGTCCGCCCACTCCATTCACCCTTTCTCAACGTGTCGTTTTGGGGCTAAACCCGACGTCATCGCGCAAGCTCATCATTTGCGCGTTTTCTACTACTATTTCTACTATCTCTTCTAGAGCATTCTCATCGTTCGCTTCTACCTTTTCCTCTACATCAAAGACAAGCATGGTTCACGAAGTTAATGGTAATACGTTGAAGGACGCAAACTTGAGAAGGGGGATGTTCGACCCCGTGCAGGTCGCTGCTGATGTGTACGACTTGGCCCGCTCTGATGCCCCCGTTGCGCCGCTCGTGAGAGAGGCACTGGACGTTATCGAGCAGGCATTGGACACTCACGGGTGCGCCAAAAAATCCATGTCCCCGGGACATTCACAAATAGATGAGACTCGTGCTGACGAAGAATATTGTCAAGGCAGGAGCACGTCGCGCTGAGCTTCAATGGTGGTAAAGACTGTAGGTCGTTGCAATCAACTTCTCAGAGCCCTTTCATCTCACAAAAGCACGATCCTCTCGCATTCGCGCACACACCACAGGTACGGTCCTCCTACACCTCTACGTCGCCGCCCTTGGTGCCCGACACCCACCACGACAAGGCACGACGCTCCGTATCCCAACGCTCTACATTCCGCTCCCGAGCCCCTTCACCGAGCTCGAAACTTTCATCACATCCTGCACGCACACCTATGGCCTCGACCTCTACCACTGCTCCCCACCTCCGCCATCCAACAGCGAGTCCGACGTGCCCATGCCAATCGAGAGCGTTACAAGACCCGCAACGCCTTCAGTATCTTCTCCCTCCTTGGCGGACCCCCTCCTCCGAATCAAACTCACTAACGGCTCCGGAACCTCCGACGTAAGCGGCAGCGAACCCACTGCGACTGCGAACTCGAGCAACCCCGTAGCAGTTGGGAAATCCAGAGGCGGCGAAGGCATGCGGCGCGCACTCGCCGTATACAAATCGGCTTTCCCCGCTGTCGACGCGATCCTTGTCGGGACGCGGCGCGGGGACCCACATGGCGCCCACCTGGGGTTCCGCAACCCGACAGACGCAGATTGGCCTGCGTTCGAGCGCGTACATCCGATCATAAATTGGGGGTATGCGGATGTGTGGGCGTTCTTGAGAGGGTTGGGGGTACCGTATTGTGGGCTCTATGACCAGGGGTGAGTTTTTGGGATGTTCTTTTTTGTGCGCCTTTTTCTTTGGACAGTTGATGAATCTCACGTTTGATGTTTGGTGCTCTTTTTGTTTTTATTTAAAAAACAAACATCGAAAGGTACACGAGCCTCGGGTCGACGTATAATACGTTCCCGAACCCCGCGTTGCGCATCACCACATCCTGCTCGTCCAACACGGAAGACCTCACCACCGAAGCCGACCTCCTCATCACCGACACTGCCCCGCCGGGGTTAGGTTCGATGTCGAAAGACGAACCGTTAATGCGGGACGCGTCTATGTCGGGGAGTGTTACGCCCGCTTTGGAGGATCCTGGCGTAGGCATGAGTGCGAAGGGAGCAGTCGGGATGGGTTCGGGTCCAGAATTGCCGCGATACAGACCTGCGTATGAGCTTTTGGATGGCACGCTCGAGAGGGCGGGAAGGGGGAGCGGGGGGCCGAAAACGCGCTCACACTCTACGTCTGTACCATCATAACATTGTTCCCTCTTACATATGACTAGCATTGGAAGTTAGGGACTGGAAAGGCAATTGAAGGAAAGGAACATTACAATAAGCTTGACAGCAGGATTTGAAGTAGAGGTATACGTGTATTTGGTAGTATACTACATGCCCACACACATGGAATATTCGGACTATTTTGCTCAGCATTCTACCGTCTATGCTTCCGAAGTGCATTCTTTAAAATACCTAAACTTTGAAACTAGCCGCTAGTATGATACTCTCCTCTAGGCTCTAGTCGAGATAAGCAAATATGTAAGGAGAAGAAACCGAAAGGACATGTTGCAGGGCGCGATGAGGTATACTATGATATAACTTGTCCGTATACTGCAGAAGCCCCTTTCCGAAGTCGAAAATCGAAATTGTAGTAGAAATAATGTAATGACCTCACCCCCCATCTCCTCATTCACGCGCCAAGTGGACCAGAAATTGAAAGGGTCGAAGGTCGAAAGACAGGAAACACGAACAGTAATAGTAACGAAGAACAAACGTGCATTTTGCATTCCCCCTCACTCCGGCTTTGCGCTACCGCCCACCTCCTTCCTGCCCGCCTCAATTTCGTCCATGGGCACGCGTTCGTACGCTTTCTCCGCTTCTGCAGCGGAAGACGAAGTGGAAGCAGAGGTGTGGGATTGCGACTCGACGTGTTTGACCCAGGTGTAGTATACCGATCCACCGAGGATGATGGCAATAGAGGCTGCGCGACCGCTACCACGAGCAAACGTATCGAGGTCAAGGCCCGCTTTCGAGGAGACTATGTAAGGGAACTTGGAAACAAGGGCTCACCTGGAGATGATGTCCCCGAAAATCCATACACCGAGGAAGGATGCTGCGACGCCGCGTACGGCGGAGGAGACCATGTGCGTGATGGGCGAGGTGACTTTAATGCTGAGGAGACTCGCAATGCCCATCAAGAACCCGAAGACACCTGTGATGAGTGTTCCCCAAATGAACGTCCCTAGCTTGCCCGCGCCCTCATCCACACCACCTTGCCCGAACACAAGCTTCGCGACCTCCGGAATCTCCCCACTCACAAGCACCACCCCACTCAACACGATCGCGGAAAGCAAATTCGTATACCAACAAAGCGCAAGCGCCGAGTCTCCCAATAGTTTTATCGCCTTCTTGATAACGACTGCGTGGAGAGCCGTTGTGAGCGACGAGACAACACCGAAAAAGACACCATGCGGGGAGACGGGGACGTTGTCGAGGAAGACACCTGTGAAGAAGCCGAGGGTGACAAGTGCGCAGGCGAGGAGGATGGGAAGGGAGGGGCGGGCGGATAGGAAGAGGAAGGAAGTTAGGACTGTGAGGGGAAGGACGAGGCCGCGGGCGACTTGGTAGAAAGAGGCGTCGACGTATTTGAGAGTGAAGTTGCTGAAGCTACGAATCGAAATAAAGAAAGAAAAAAATATAAGTGAGGGGGGTGTTAGAGGGTGTTTGAGGGGATAGTGGATAGGACGATACCTGAGCCCGATAACGTTGAGGATGACCATTGGTGCGAGGCCCTTGCAGAGCTCGATGTCGATGTAAAAAGGAACCTTGAGGAGACCGAGGGCGTGGCATGCACAGAAGAGGAGGACGGCGATGAGGAGCTGGCAGAGGAGGAAGAAGAGCGGTACGGAAGAGCTGTTGAGCACCCATTTGTTTCTGATTTGCGTTATTCCTTAAGCATTGGGTCATTCGATAGTTAACGTGGAGACGTACGCGATGACCATCTGTGATGTTTGTTAGCATCGTATAAGGCGAGATAGAGATATCATGGATACTGGTACTCACGGCTAGGGCAGCTACCATGTAGAATGACACGGTACCAAACTGAAAAATAAAGTAAGTTAAAATAACTTGAACTGAAAGAATGAAATGACAGTGTACGTACGACAAGCAGCCTTTCAGGCGGTCTTGGAACATTTGACTGAGGCATTACGGGCTGTGATTGTAAAATTCCGGGGAGGAGACGATGAAGGGAAGAGGCTGAGGGACAACGTCGAGTCCGCAGTCGACGACGAGGGAGCGTGTCGCGCGTTGCATCGCGTCGCGTCTTACTGGATCTCCCTCACAGGCTTTGTCAACGAGCAGCCATGCCAAAAGTCTCTCAACCTTTCCCTCCAAACGGCACGCATTAATTTTATGTTATTTATTCTGGTGGTTTCTGACCGAGAACGCTGCATAGACGTTGAAGATACTATAAAGATATTACTCGCAACTGACAACCACATCGGCTACCTCGAACGCGATCCTATTCGAGGTAGGGACTCGCTTGACACGTTCGAAGAAATCCTCCAGCTTGCAGTCAAGAACGATGCAAGTCTCATTTATCAAATGAATGCTGTATTCCGGAACTTAACCGTGACTTTGTGTCTAGGTTGACTTCATTTTGCTCGCCGGTGACCTCTTTCATGAGAACAGACCCTCTCGCGACTGTATATACCGCGTCACTGCACTGCTGAGAGAATACACAATGGGAGAGAAACCCGTCCAGGTTGAGCTCCTCAGTGACCCGGACGAAGGCAAAGCTGCAGGATTCTCGTGAGTCTTTCCCCCACCATTGTATTTTTGTAATGCTCGTGTTCGTTAGCTTACACGGAACTCCTTCAGCTTCCCAGCAGTAAACTACGAGGACCCTAACTTCAACGTCGGCATTCCTGTATTCTCGATCCACGGCAACCACGACGACCCACAAGGCGCAGGTCCAGTGAGCGTGGTCACTTCTCACTCACTCTTCCAATAATGACCCAGCGCCATGGCACGCACACAGGAAGGTGCTCTCTGCGCTCTCGACCTCCTCTCCGTCACCGGCCTTCTGAACTACATGGGCAAGATCGACCTCCCTTCCTCCGACGCCGACGCCGCATCCACAGGCATCGCCGTCCGGCCCGTTCTCCTCCGCAAAGGCACCACAAAGCTCGGTCTCTACGGTATTGGTAACGTGAAGGACGCAAGGATGCATTTTGAGCTGAGGAGTAATCGTGTTAGGATGTATATGCCAAGGGATAAAGTGGATTGGTTTAATATTCTTTTGTTGCATCAGAATAGGTGCGTATGGTGACTTGTGTTTGTGGTGGGGGGTCGACAGCTGACGAAAACCTTGGGTTTACATATTATATAGGGTAAAGCGCGGACCGCAGGAAAGTGTCCCGGAGGGGATGTTTGACGATAGCATTGACCTCGTCGTATGGGGACACGAACACGACTGCCGTATCATCCCCGAGCCTGTCGCAGGCAAGGAATACTACATCACCCAACCAGGCTCATCTGTTGCTACCTCCCTAGCAGATGGCGAGTCTCTTGAAAAGTAAGTACAATGAAAATCCATCAGCGAGAGGTCAAAGGAACTCAAATTATGATTTCTTTTCTTGAAAAATATTTCATTCTGTTCTTGCCTGCAATATGAAAAAGACATGTCGCGCTCATGCAGATCCGAGGCAAGGAATTCCACATGGAGCCTATCCCGCTGCGCACTGTCCGTCCATTCGTGATCGACGAGGTCGTGCTCATTGAGGCCGCAGAGGACGAAGGCTTCGATGTGACCAACCAGATTGAAGTAGGGAGTTTCTTGAAGAAGAGGGTGTGTACCGGTTTTTTTTTGCTTCGTTCTTTTTTTTTGTCGCATTCTGTAGTGGCTGACCTCTTTTTTAAAATTTTGGTACAGGTGAACGAGTTAATAGATAAAGCGAACGCACAATGGGAGGAACGGAACACTCAGGCTCTCGAACGCGGTGAGGAAGCACTGCCGGCCATGCTCCCCCTCGTCCGTCTCAAGGTCAGCTTCCCATAACTTTGGGAAGGGAAAAGAGATGCCTCGTATCTCCCAAAACTGATCAACTTCCATACGAACTATACGCAGGTCGACACGACAGAGGTAGCCGAGATGTCCAACCCCATCCGCTTCGGCCAAGAATTCACTGGCCGCCTCGCAAACCCACGCGACGTCCTCACCTTTCACCGTTCCAAGCGCTACGTCTCCCGTAAAAAATCCTCGAAAGGAGACGACGAGGAAGAGGTGATGCTGAGTATAGATGACCCAAACGTGAGCGCGAGCGAGAAATTGCAGCGCGTGAGGGTGGGTACACTTGTGAAGGAGTACTTGGGGGCGCAGGAGATGCAACTGTTGGGAGAGATGGGGATGAGCGATGCGATTGAGGTGTTTGTCGAGAAAGATGATCCACATGCGATCTCTTCGTGAGTGGGCTTAATTTCTTTTTCTTTTTCTAAGACTTTTAGATGCATTTTTTTTTCATTTAAAAAAGTGGGGTTGTGGATGTAGGACTGACGATTGATTGATTGTGCAGGTATGTGAGCGCAAACCTTCGGTCGTTGATGAAGGGCGTGAAAACCAATGGGGCGATCGAGGAAGAGACTTTAGATGATGCTGTACGACTTTTCCTCTACCCATTTATACCATTTCCCAAATTAAACCACCTCACCACCACAGGTCCAAGAAGCCCGCAAACGCCACGAAGAAGAATACAAAGAACGCCAACACGGAAACAGCGGCTCTAACTCCAACGCCGGAAGTAGATCGAGAAAGAATGGGGGAGTCGCGGGAGGTTCTGACGCAGAGTCAGTGGACTCGATGATGATAGATCTGGATAACGACGACTTTGACGTGGAGGAAGACGAGCCTGAGCCGCCGAAGAAAAGAGGCGGGACGACAACAGGGAGGGGAAGGGGGAGAGGAGGGGCGAAGACGGCTGCGGCGCCGAGGAAAGGCGTAGGGAGGGGGAAAAAGAATAGTCGGGTGAGTTTTCTTCTGCAGCATTTTTTGAATGAAGTGTCCTGAAAATGGATGTTGTAGGTCAGCGACGATGACGATGAGGACGACGATGTCCAAATAGACGATGAAGATGAAGACGAGCCTGCTCCGGTACCGAAAAAGACGAATCGGGCTGCTGTTTTGAAGTACATTTTGACCGTTTCTTTCTCATATAATTGGCCTTACACATATGGAACTATTTAGCAAAACCTCTGCGACGACCTCGCGAAGGACGCCGTCGAAGTCGGCGACCGGGAATAGCAAGGTCAAGCAGTCGACGTTGACATTCGCGCCGTCGGGGACGCGTGGTGGGCGCGGGACGAGGGCGGCTGCGACGACTTCGCGGTCGAGAACAAAAAAAGTGGTACGTAGAAATACGGTCTCACCTATATGACAAGCATGCTTAAACGTGAATATGCGCATTTACAAATTTTACTGGCACCGTATTTGCAGGTGGAGATTAGCGACGACGACGACGACTGAATCGAAGCCAAAATCACATACTCTGGAATGGTGTGGGGTATCTTGTCGTTGAATCTCATCTCGGAATACATCTTATTCTCGCATATTCACCTTCCATTTCATTATATCGTAAAGGCCCGACAGCCTTTGTAATACACGTAGATTAGATTATAATCTGTATCATTTCCGTCTCCCCATCCATTCTATCCCCGCCCATGATCCTCTCCGTCAATGCCTCACAAACCACAAGCCGATGCACCCTCCCTAAGCATCTCAACGTCTGCACGTCCCTCACGCTCTTCACCTCACCTGGAACCCTCCAACCTCCCCTCGAGATTCTCTCCAGTGTCTCCCTCGTCTCCGTGTCGTACAGGTGCATACAGGTATATACATCCGAGTCCCCTGCGGGTTCCCCGTATTCCGTTGGTTCATCTTCTCTTTCTCCTTCGCGGGTACGGCGACGACTTCTCATGATCTCCACCACAGCCCTCTCAACGTCCACTCGTCGCACGCGTGGACCCCAGATACTCCCACGATAAACGTCGACGAGCTTGACGCTTCGGAGATGAGGAAGGGCGTTAGCGCAGACGATCCGTGCGATATCGACTGGGTCGAGAAAGGTGGTTTGGCCGATGTGAATTGTTTCCAGCTTCAATCCTTCACCCACACCCACACCGGCTGACGCGTTATCGTTCTCTTTCCGATGGTGGCTATTGAGATTCGAGGTGGTGTTGTGCTGTGCGCTCAAGGGACGAAAGGTGGGGCTGTCATCTGTGAAGCCTAGGGCGCCTGCGAGTGTCGCGCGGGCTGGGAATAGACCGGGAATTGCGGAGGAGGTAGGGATGGAGTGGATAGCGTCTAAAGGCTGTATGGGGAAAGCCATATTAGCGAGTTTGAGGTGACGAAGACGGGACCATGCTCGGAGGGCCTTGAAGATACGTATGACGGAGGGAGGGACGATCTGCGCGGTGCCCGAAGTAATCGAGGGTAGGTGCACATCGAAAAGTAAAAAAAAAGTGATTTCTTTTGTCAGACATATGTTTCGAAAAGAGAAATTGAGGGAGAAACGGATGTACTCACGGCGATGGAGAAGTGGTGTCCTGGGTCAGGTCCTGTCCAGATGAACGATTCGGGGCTATTTGAAGAACACGGACATGCATGAGAATACACGAACGGAATCAAAAGTATTACAGTTCCGCCTTACGCCGTGAGCTTGAGAGCCTCATACAAGAACTCCCCATTCGCATCTATGTTGTGCGAATTCAAACACAGCTCCAGGCAATCCAGCTCAAGAACGTCGTCGTCGCGGTCACCTTTTGTACCCTTTGTTCCTCGGGCCGTTGCTACATGCTTTAGATCTGGATTATCGTCGACGCTCTTGATCCTCGACCTCATCTCAAGCATCTTCTCAATCGCTCCTTTCAACAACGGGAAGAGCCGAAAGTCGACAGTCCCTCCCGCGAGCGTCACGCTCAGCGATTTTGGATGACACACGAGGGTCGTGCATTGATCTGTGAAGGCGCTGAGCTGAGCTAGGGAGTGGAAACGGATGTGTGTGTGGAGGGTGAGGAGAGCGAGGTGAGAGAGGGTGGTGTGGGAGGTGAGGATGGGGAGAAGGGTGCGTACGGAAGGGTCGAGGACGAGGTAGGAGGTGATTTCGAGGAGGAGCTCAGCGGGTAGGGAGAGAATGTTCATTTAGTCTAGAGTGTAGTCGTCTAGTGTATACTTATCTCTACAAGCTAAGGTTTTGAAAGAAATTCAGGTCGGTTCAAGTTGAGTGCACCACTTCAAGTTGCCAGTGAGGGGTGCTGGTAGAGACATCGAAGGTCGAGTGAGACTGAGATTCTAAATGAGTGATCTCGGAAACAGATTGATAACGGAGAGTATAGATTCCCACGCCACTATCTTACACATTCTCCGCGTTCCGCCCCGCCCAGAGACTCTGGCATTCAAACACGATGTCCACAGAGGAAGTCATCAAAGAATTCAATGCATATCCTTTCGACGCAGATCAAAATTTCCAGGCGAGTCCCGAGCCTCAAGCCTTCGTAGAACACGATGCGAAAAATTGAACGCATTCCCTATAGATCGGCCTGCAGAGTATCCTGAACTCCGGAGAAGGAACAGATGGCGCCGATATCATAGGACGAGCGAAAGCGTTCTACTTCTCGACGTTCGTCCTCCAATCCTATTCTCCTCGCTTGTCATAGACTCTTGATACATCTTTCCGGGATCACAGCGTTTCGGGACACAAAATCACATGGGAAGAGATCCAAGCGACGCAATCCACCACCGTGCCTTCGCTCTCGGACAAAGGTTTGCTATCAGAGCCCAGTTCATCCAATGCCAGTCGAGGAGGGGAGACACACGCGTTGACGTTTGCGGAGATTACACAATTAATCGAGTCCGGAAAGACATATCTCATCCCGAACAACGAGGCGATAACTAGGGGCATCAATGTAGGTTACAGCCAATGCTATTTTACGGTCAACTCGTTAAACCGGAAAGAATTCAGGAAGCTTCACCTAGTTCATCTCAATTAGAGCCTCCGAAGAAACCCTGGGAGGCTACGGTAGACGTAGAGTGAAAGTAGTGAAGAAAAGCGTGACCATGTTCGAGTTGGTGTTGGTTATTGTTTGTATTGTCTCGGATATCTTTTTGTCCGATAGTTGGACTCGGTTTCTGTGTCCATTGTCCAGAATAATGTAGAAGTGAATGTATAGTTGAGAGTCAGTCTGGCTTCAAGTTGGATGACGTGAAATGAGCCAAATGACTCGAACATCGTGTGATACCAGTGATACCTCCTTCAAGTTCAACGCGTCGCGACGCGCCTTTGTCACGTGTATGGCCAGAGCACTGAAAGTTGAACGGCTCAAGTTGAACGTGCACTTGCTCTTACCCCTATCATCTCTCTTGTGATACACTTGTTCCTACAAATGGAGAGTCTGTGAGTGCTCACATAAATTAGGCTGGTAGTTATTGCTCAAATTTCGGTACAAGGCGCCGACAGTTGACAGGCTCCGAAGATCTCGTTCCCCTGGGCCGCAACGTTCACCGACCTCAAAAGGTTTCAAAGTCACCAAATTTAAGCTCCCAAGGCTCACATATAATCGTATGTTTCAGAAAATAGATCGCAATTATGTCTAACTTTTTTTTAGGATATATCATCTACAGATTCTAGCCCTGTTACCTCACATGTCCTTCCAAAACAACGTGCAGAAGAATTGCCTGCAGCTGCTCGTCCACAATCCAAGGTCTTGGCTGCGATAGACATAGACTCAGACGATTCAGATGACGTCCGGATTCCTCATGCCAAACCTGCCTCGAACAAAGTAAAGCGCTTGGTATGGTCGGATGATGATGACGAAGATACACTAACTGGCTCCCAGTGCGTAATACTATTGAATGTGGCCACGCTTTACTAACGGGCTATGTAAGGTCGAACCGTAGCTCAAAGCCCGCCTCGATCGCAAAAGTGGCCTCTGAGAAACCTGATACAGCTCCGCTAGTAAAGTCGACTATGATCAACATGCAACCCGACAAACCAGATCCACATTTCATGCGGAAACCACCGACAATCATCAAGCCGCCCTCAAACCCTCCACTTCAGCTAGGCAGGTACAAGAAAGACGAAGGAGGCACGATGTGGGAGACGTTCGATGAACCCGAACTTGATAATCTGTATGATCCTTTGAAGTCTGCAGGTGAAGCCGAGAAAGACCTGCAAGAGCTCTTGCAATCGAGTATGAACGACACGAATCTTACGGTTGATATGAACGACGCGATTGTGGAGGGCTTCGCGGAGGACATCAGGCTTTTGCCTCATCAGATTGTGGGGAGGCTTTGGATGCGTGAGCGTGAATCGGGGAAGAAACGTGGTGGAATTCTCGCAGATGACATGGGGTAAGTTTTTGTCCCGAATCGCGCAATTGTTCCATTAGTTGACCTTTTCGGCCCTTAAAAAGTCTTGGAAAGACTATACAGACTTTGACACGTGTCGTTGATGGCAGACCGCGTAAAGCAGATAAGAATTCTGGGTATTCTGCTACCACATTGTGAGCTACTACTCCAGGTGAATGTGCAATTCCGCATGCTAATTTTTGGAATACAGAGTTGTCTGTCCCGTGGCTTTGATCGGACAGTGGGCTAGCGAAATTCAGAAGATGGCGGTCGGCTTGCGGGTGATAGAGCATCATGGGGGGTCCAGGACCAAAGATGCGAAGAAATTAATGGAAAATCACATTGTGGTAGGAAATTCCTTTCCCGTGTGATCTCGCTTGTAGTGACGTCTCTGGACAGGTAACTTCTTACAGTGTGTTAGCTTCGGAGCACGCCACTTATCTAGACAGTCAAAAAGACAAGGCGAAGAACGAATCAAAGAGAAACGACAGCGATTCCGACGACTCAGAGCCTCCTTTTGGGCGTACAGTGACGAGAAAGAGTGTAAAGGCGAAGAAGGTCATGGACGCTTTGTTCCATGTCAAATGGTGGCGCATTGTTCTCGGTGTGTTCTACCTCGAAGCAAGTCCGTGTAGTAGACAAGCTTATTGGGTGTCACAGACGAAGCTCATAATATCAAGAATCGGACTACTAAAAGTGCCATGGCATGTTGTGAACTAGACGGGAAATTCCGTTGGGCCTTGACGGGTACTCCAATGTAAGTGAACTTCTGCTTCCGTTTCTTATGCAAATTGATGATGTATACGTGCGTATTTTAGGCAGAACAACGTCGAAGAGCTCTTTTCTCTCCTTAAATTCCTTAGGATAAAGCCCCTCAGTGATTGGGAAACTTTCAACAATCAGATAAACAAACCCGTAAAGTCAGGAAGATCCGCAAGATCAATGAAGCGACTGCAGGTATGAGACAATTGATAATTGGTGAGAACTTTGGCTTCAGCCTGACTGTTTGTGCATAGGTCGTATTGAAAGCAATCATGCTTCGAAGGAAGAAAGATTCAGAATTGAATGGCAAGCCGCTTATTAGGCTGCCGGAACGTCACGTCGAAATTCTGGTTGGCTCCTTCGACGACCAAGAGCGAGAATTTTACGAGTCAATCTCAGCAAGAGTCGAATCTACCTTGGAAAAGATGGAAAAAGCTGGACAAGTTGCAAAAAGTTATACATCTATGCTTGTCCTTCTTCTTCGACTGCGTCAAGCGTGCAACCATCCTTCTCTCATTTCAAAGGATTTTACTGCTGACAACGAAGCTGTTGAACCCCAACCAGCGAAAGGTCAAGATTTGGATGACGCAGATGACCTTGCTAATATGCTCGAGCAGATGGGCGTTTCTTCTGCACGAAAATGTCAGATGTGTCAGACGAGGTACGCAGAATGTTTACTACACATATAAGTTCGTAATCTGATATTAGTATAGCTTGACGCCTTCAAATTCTACACTAGAATCGCCGCACTGCAATGATTGCAACCTCCTTGCACTCAAATCGAAGCGGCAAGCTGTTGCCAATGGGTCGCTGCCTGCGGAGTCAGCAAAGATCCGGATGATGTTGAAAATTTTGCGAGACATCCAAGAGCGACCTGATGGCGAGAAGACTATCATTTTCTCGCAGTTCACATCCATGTTGGACATCATTGAGCCATTCCTTAAGCACGAATGCATCAAGTTTGTGAGATGTAAGTGGCATGTCGCTATATTTTGGACCCTAGCGCTTACAATAATTAGATGATGGCAAAATGAAGAAGGATGAGAGGGAGAAGAGTTTGGCTACAATTCGGGAGAAAAGTTCTGTCAAAATTATTCTCATTTCATTCAAGGCAGGGAGCACAGGTTAGCCAACCTTCAATCGTTTAATATTCAGTCTTTTTTGAGACTCGCACCAGGTCTTAACCTTACTGCATGTAACAACGTCATTTTGATGGACCTTTGGTGGAACCCAGCCCTCGAAGTAAGCTCTTCTGTCGGCTATAAATCGCAATTGCTTGCTTACACAATACCGCACAGGATCAAGCCTTCGATCGAGCTCACCGCCTTGGCCAAACTCGGAAGGTTCATATCTACAAGTTGACCATCGAACAAACCGTAGAGGAAAGAATTTTGACTCTTCAAGAAAAGAAACGGGAGCTTGCAGCTGCGGCACTGAGCGGAGACAAGATGAAGAATTCCAAGCTTGGACTAGACGACCTTATGGCTCTGTTCCGTCACGGCGGCAGGGACGATGAAGACGACTGAAATGACGTTACGATACACATGAACATTCTCTAAACGCTATCTTTTATGCTTTGCCTATAATCTAGCCATGTTTCTTACGGTTTTACAATATACAAATGAGTCGAGGGCCCTGAGTTTTCTGACATTCGGAATTTGTACTCGGGAAGAGAAAGAATTCGCTTAGTCATGCACTATAAATCGATCGAGATGGCTTTAGAGCTTTCTTTTACCGGCATCGCGCTGCGGTTCCTTGAATCCTTCTTGGCTGCGCGCGCCGCTCGCCTGCCTCTACCTCCTTACCCATTCTTACCCTCCCCCCACCATGTCGAAAGTCATTCTCGTCACCGGTGGTAACGGCCTCGTCGGGAAAGCCATCAAACACGTTATCAACGACCAAGAAGGCGACCCCGCGTTTCGTGCGGCGCCTGACGAGACCTGGCATTTTGTAAGCTCTAAGGATGGCGACCTCAGGTATGGCCGGCGGAGGTAGATTGTTCATGTTGGAAGAAGCTGAAGGTCGGATACTAGGGATTTCGAAGCTACAAAACGGCTATTCGAGAAAATCAAGCCAACTCATGTCATTCATCTCGCAGCAGTGGGTGAGTTCCGAGGTGTCTGTATGCACTAACTCGTAAACTTGCTAAATCGTCAATCTAGTCGGTGGTTTGTTCAAGAACATGGCACACAACGTATGTGACCGTGTCCTATTCTTTATCATTCTTGGGCTGCGTTTCATCACTATCTCCACAGGCTACTTTCCTACGAGAAAACGTTTTGATTAATGATCACATCCTGCATTGCTCACACCTCTTTCACGTCGATAAAGTCATTTCATGTCTTTCGACTTGCGTTTTCTCGGACGAGAAGGACGTGAAGGGCATCTACCCTCTAACTGAAGCGAAAGTACATTTGGGGCCCCCGCATCCGAGTAACTTTGGTTACGCCCACGCAAAGCGTCTCGTAGACATCCAAAATCGGTACGTATCGGCCCCCTTTGTGCCTACATCAGAATCCACTAAACCGACTTATATCCACGTAGGGCTTACAACCAGGAGTTCGGGAGCAATTTCACCTCTGCGATCCCGACGAATGTGTTTGGGCAATACGACAACTTGTGAGTAAATTGTCAATTTATGCGGGGTGGCGTGTGGAAACTATGCTCAGCTGAAGGTGGTATTAGCGACCTGCAGGACTCTCATGTCATACCCGGACTCGTCCATAAAGCATACCTCGCTGAAAGTGAGTCTCAGCCAATCGCGAGAATCTATCACCTCATTAAGTTTGTTTATCGACATAGAGAACGGTACTGTGTTCAGACCGTCCGGAAGCGGAAAACCGTTACGCCAGTTCATCTATTCCCGCGATCTGGCCAAGCTGATCGTGTGGATGCTACACAACTATAATGATGTAGAACCTCTGATCCTTTCCGGTGAGTAAATGGCCTTCGATGTGATAAGCCTGTCTGATCCTCTTCACGTAGTCCCTGAGGAACAAGAAGTCAGCATCGAGTTCGTCGTTGGGAGCGTAGTTCGTGCACTCGAACGCAACAGGGAGTCCTTGCGGGCCAAGGATCCCTCTTTGCCAGCGTTCAATATCAAAGTAGAGGTGCGCCTTTTATTCATTTCGAGACACTTCTGCTCAATTTTAACGTCGTACATAAAAGTGGAACCGCGAGGCATCAGACGGTCAATTCCGCAAACCTGCTTCGAACGCCAAACTAGCAGGTCTACTCGAAAAATCTGGTGTAAACTTTCATTTTACGCCTTTCGATCAGGGTAACGTCGCTACTTAAGCATAATGTGCGGCCGCTGTTTACTGACTTGATTTCATAAATACAGCTCTTCAGGATACCGTGAATTGGTTTGTGGAGAACTACGATAAGGAGGCCAGGACGGGAAATGTTCCCAAGGCCTAGACTTAATAGTAACCATACCATCATACCACCTGTATTGTTCCTCGAGAATCGCTCCATATGTCTATACATAGTTCAAGGATATACGCGCTTGATACAGGCTTTCTTTTTTCGTTTGATTCGATTGACACTAGAAAAAAAATCATCTTATGGTATACCATGAGACGTAAGATAAGGACACGACATAGAGCAGTGCGATACAAGTAAGAACCGTGAAACACAAAAAGTGGAGAGGGGGGCACTAGAGTGCCTATAATACATGAAGCGAAAAAAGGCACAGGAAAGAAAGAGAAAGGCGAGAAGTCGCGTCGCAACGTCTCAATAAAGATAGATGAAACATGAAACAGGTTGAATATGATGATATGCAGTGTCTATATGCTTGCAAGTGTATGGGCATGACGGGGTCGTGACTGGGTCGTAAGATATTATGAGGGAGAAAGCCTATAGAAAACTAAGAGAACTCCACTAATGTGTGCCTAACGTAGATTGCAATGCCACTGTTGAACTGAGTTTCCTAGAGAAAGATGAAGAAACCTCGAGACGAGTCGGAATGGGAGGAATAGAGCAATACATGTACGAAATGATGAAAGAGCAGTCTGGGACGGGACCTGAGAATATCCAAATGGACGCGAGGGTAGATACTAGCCGCTACCAGAGTCGTTACGATGCCGTAGCCTCCACAATCTCCCCTTCTTCAGCTGCAGTAAGGGATGATGTTCGGGCAGGTTCGGGTAGAGTGGCAGTTATTTCCATTTTATTTACGTCAGGCTCGCCAGGAGCAGCGACAAGATCAGGTTCTTCAGAAATGGCGCTACCAGCAGCATGAATTGAGGCATCAGGAGCAAGAGACGTAGCATGCTTTGCTGGAACAGGTGACGCTTTATCTCCGTCAGTAAGTTCGCCTTTCATTTCTACTTCACGAGAATCCTGAGGTTGGGAGGAAGCATGCTCAGAAGGTGTAGACTCGACAGTTGGCTCAGCCTTCATAAGAGGACCGGAGAGAAGAGCAGGATCGATAGGGACTTCCTGGGGTTGAGAAAGAGGGGAGTTCATGATGTTGGCGAGACTCCCTGCTGGGAAGGGGTTTGGCCTTCCATCAAAGATATGTACCATTACAGGTGTATTGACAGGACCGCGGGCATGTTCTTGATATTGCGAAGGGGGGTGCGGGTGCTGTAGGTGCTGAGGCATAGGGCCTGGACCTTGGATTGGTGCAAAGTGAGTTGTTTCAGGCACGAAACGCTCCTGTTCGTGCTCAAATTGTTCTTGGTGAGCTAAGTAAGCGTATTTAGAGAAAATATATTGGGAAGAGAATAAAAAAAACTTACCAGGCCGGTAGGAGCCGCCGGGAGGAACATAGTCTGGGTCGGCCTCGACCGATGCCTGACGTGAATGGCTAAGAGACTGAGAATCCTCTCCCACAAAGCTCGATTGCCTGTTCTTTCTCGATCTGGTCGCCCTTACGTAGTATGCACCGTCGTCACGACCACGGCTCCCGCGTCTATTGCTGGACGGAAACTCCCTTCGAGCGCGACCCTCACCAAGATTAAGTTGATAAGGAGATCCTCGACCTGGATGCCAAAATGCCTTGTGCTTTTGGAGAACATCGTTGACCATTCGCTGGAATTGGAAACTTTAATCTTTGATTAGCTACGAAAGGAGGTTTGCACTTACCTTAACAGCCTCGAAATCTGGGTACTGTCCAGCATACAATTCACCGACACGTTTCGAGATCTCCGGAACGGTGCGCTCTTCTGGTGCGTCAATCGACAAGAATGCCTTCACTACCTTCGCAAACCGACTGTGATCATGTAAAAGATCTTCAACACACAGTGGCTTCGAGTTCCGTTGCGAAAGGCCGGTCCGTGACTTCTTAGGTGGCGGCGGAGACATCTCCTGAGAGGCGCTCGGGGGTGCCCTATGTTCACTACCGAACTCAGGATCGTTGTTGATGAATGGAAGAAGTGGCATCTGCGCTGGGTTGTGGTAGTCAGGGTTGTGCATGCCCGCGTCGTGCCCAAACATGTCGACTGCGCCGTTATCGTATGGGAAGGGTGAGATGGGAGGGAAGGATAAAGGTGGCAAACGACCATCGTTGATATGGTGAGGAAGATGATGGCCCACTAGCTCGTTGATACCTGGTAAGGGGGGCTGAAAGTAAGGTGGCGCGTCGTACCCTGTTGGTCCTTCAATAGTTGGGTCAGTCAAAGAGACGAGGCGTATAGTTCGTCATAAACGCACCCATGTGGTGTCTTCCGTCCAAACGATATCCCATGTCTTCAAACGGAAGGGGGTGATAGTCATCAGGTCCACCTGGAAGCGTGCCGGGGCCGTAGTCGCCACTCCAGAGGAAAGCCTCTCCCCTGCTTCCATGAGTTGTGAACTCAGGCGGACCCGTGTAGCGACCTGACATTGGAGACGGGTACCTTGAGTGTTCCAAGCCCGCATAAGGCCTTGCCATACGGTCATGCTCTCTGTCATGTGGCTCCAGAGGCGGCTGGGGTATCAGGGAATCGCGGGAGAGAGCGGGATGCGATCTGACTTCCTTCAGGCCTCGCTCATCCAAGGAAAGTTGGCGAGGTTCGATGAAACCTGGGAAATGTTCAACAGGACTGCGTTCATCCATCTGCATCTGCATACGTGCACAATATTGTCAGCTCTGCGTCTGTGGCACTGATGAAGAGAAGGAAGAGCAGACAACATACCATTGCTCTGGACACTCGAGGGGAACGGTCGTGAGTGCAATGGTTAGACATCCTTTTCCGCCAACGAGGGACCCGCAGAGTTAAGTAAGGGTAGAGCCGGGGACGCTCAAGTTTGCATGTAGCATTTGCATTTATAGGAGCAAAATTATTCGCCTGGAAGGGACGTGTGCCATTCGCACCTTTCCGGGAAGCTTCTGTATGGGGATCTCGGTTACGGCAAGGCCAAGTTTTAGCCTCTAAGTGGCACACCTCCTTCATGTGAGGGACACCGCGGGCACGCCACAGCCTGGTATGTACTAGGCAATCGCCACTTTCGTCGAGAGACGAGGATGAAAAGTAGTCCCGGATTCGTGGCAAGTTGCCTGCCATTCTACTTGCCTCCCCAAGGGATTGAAAAGAATTAATGAAGCTCAAAATGACCTTGAAATGTTTTGTAGAAATCGACAGTATTTGAATCGATGAGCTAAATTGTTGGCCTATAGAAGTGATAAAAAAAGGGGCTGAGGCGCAATATTAGTGTGGCGGCAGGATCATCCCCCTTGCATAGTTACGATTTTGTGCTTTAGTGCCTCGCTGAGAGACGACTGTGCTTGAAATGGGTGGCAAGAGAAAAGCGACGAAGAGTACGAAGCAGAGAGAGGACAACAAGGGAGGGTTCACAATCCTGTCGCTTCGCCGATATCTTATATTCGACAGACCGAGCTGTGAGCGCCTGCTTCCGGGGTTAATTATCTGATGGAAACATCTGCTGCGAATCGAAAACTGTCAGACTCCGAGACCTCGAGAGATTGTGGGTCCATACAAAAAGCATGAATTGCATGGCCAAAGCATGCTCTTACATTAATGACACATAGAAAAACGTGCATACAACATAATTTTAGTACACAAAGCCCAAAAGCTTCCCTCCAACATTCTTCCTACGAGCCTCATCGTGATCCATGATACCGGCGGAAGTTGTCTTTTAATAAAGGAGTCAGAATTCCGCTCACATAATAAAACAACAATATAGACGCACAAGGATGATGATTCCGAAACCACGAGAAGGCAAGAGCTTGTTTACCCAAGACTCGATTTCAGGAACTCGTACATTGAATCGAGGGCTGATGACGCCTGTTTTCGTAACTCTCCCGTTCAATTGAACGACAATCTTTCCGGCACGGTGGTCATCAATGATTTCAAATTCTCCGACGTAGCCTAAAAAGAAAACAGATTCCAGTCAGAAAGTGCTCTTTCGCGATCGTGAAATGTAGTCCATAAACTGAGCTTCGAGGTGAAAAAAACTACCAGAAAGTTATCTGACAGGACAAAAGAAGTCTTTCATTTCTCGGAATATTAAAACGTATGGCAGGTGGAAGTGAGTCCCACCAAACGTAGTTATTATCCGAATGTGCACAAAGGGTAGAAGAAAATGATATGTTAGACAGAAAGACTCACCATGGCGCTGCATGACATTTAGGAATTTGACGATGACCTTTGAAGAAGGTCTGATGAGGACCTGGCGCTTTCCACGTCTCTCTGCATTGACTATATTGTTCAAGCAGTCGTTAAGAACCGAAGTTTTGACCATGGCTAGATAAAGAGAAAGAACGCTCGGCGATGAGTGTCGTACAACAAGAGTACGATTCAAAGCGGAGCGGACCTGTAAAGTGCTAATGAATGACCTGTGAGTAGGACGTCGAGCAGTGAGCAACACGAGCACGGAAACGATGTCGGCGATGTGTAGATGGACTCGGCACGGAGTTCAGTCAGTCACTCAAAAACATGGTGAGAACCGATAGCCTGTATAAGGCAGCTAGCTATATAGTTAGTAGATCACGTGACTAAGACACGATCTCGTCCAGAAGCAAGCTCGAGCTCGCCGCCGTCGACAACAACAGCTTCAGCAAACGAGAAACTTACGAACGTTCAAAGCACAAAATGGGGCGCGTTAGGACAAAAACGACAAAAAGGGCGGCTCGCGTTCTCATTGAGAAGTAGTGAGTCCTGAATATATGCATCCACGGAGGCGCTTGTCTAATCTCGCTTTGACATTTCAGCTACCCCAGGCTCACCCTTGACTTTCACACCAACAAGCGTACCATCGATGAAGTAGTGCGTTACATCTATGTGGAATTTAAGTTATCTTTGGATTAACCACGCGATCTGCAGGCTGTTGTTCCGTCGAAGCGGCTACGCAACAAGATCTCGGGATTCACTACCCATTTAATGAAACGTATCCAAAAGGGCCCCGTTCGCGGTATCTCATTCAAGCTGCAGGAGGAGGAGCGTGAGCGTAAGGACAACTACGTCCCTGAGGTTTCTGCCCTTGATACGTCTGAAGCTGGTCTGGAGGTTGATCCGGACACCAAGGTAAGGCTGTATTCTCATACCCATCGCTTTCACGAAACATTACTTATACATGCAACCTTCTCACAATAGGAACTCCTTGTTGCTCTTAACTTCGACAGCCTCCCCGTTAACGTCACAAACCCTGTGTCCAACATCCCCGAGCGCACCGGCCGTCGAGACAGGCGGAATGTGCCAGGTGCTGGTCGTTAATCTACGTCGTGTCTCATCCATCCTTTATCGCATCTTCTATGTGTTTTTCTCCTGCGCATATGCTTCAAAATACATGCATGCAATTGTATGTTGTACAACTGTACATCCTCCGTGTTTGATCGAGAACTCGTAGCTGATTTAAGGATAAATTTTGAAGACGCTTGCAACGCTGATTTTATCAAAGTTACTCTAGCCCTGGTTTGAAGCTGAGAGTGAGATAGAATGAGTGTAGACGCCGGCGTAATTATACGATGATTAGTTAACAACTTGCTTCCAATTTCCATAATCTCTATCGATGCTTCGATAGATACTTTAAACCAGCAAAGTATAGAGGCACGTGTTAATCCATGGTCAGTTACTTCATACAACAGCTTTGAGCCTCCACTAGTACCAGTTCTCCCTTGTCACTCACCATACCCTCTGCAACTCGTCGCAGATTGAACGGTCTCCGGCCGTAAGGACATCTGACTCCTGCTCACCCTTACACAAATCGCCAGCTACTCTCATTTCAATGGAACCAATTGTCGAGGCTAGCAATATGAGTCTTCCATCTGTTCCTTCAGAATCTAATCCAGACGCTACTCTTCAATTACGAAAACCTCCTCTCAATCTGGTACGCGATCTATCCTGTCATAGAGTTTTCATCGTAATCATGTCCTAGATGGCTCGTGATTTGCAACTCCGATTACAATATGCCAGACTCAAAGTCGACAGAGGTTGGGTGCGTCTCATTTCCTCACAAAACGATGCCGCGATTGCAATCTGATAGGCCTAAGGACGCGATCTGAAGTAGCAAAAACAAAGTCTGACCGAAGTCGAGAATCTTTATTTCCATCACCAACATGCCCTTTCTCGCGAAGAAAAAGCTGCATTGGGTTCCGTATCGAAGTTGTCATTATCTAATACTTCACGGTCTGCTTCGAAGAAAAAGGCGAAGGACGAGAGACCGCCAGAAGGGCCACCTCCTGTGATGTTTGTGTTTGATGCACACGAAGGACAAGAAGTTTCGGATGCAGAATTAGCGGCCAGATCGAAAGAGAAAGCGAACGAAAGAAGCTCTCGACATCCAAGAAACGGCGTAAACAAACCGAGTAATGCATGGAGGGGTGGGTCTGTTTACAGTTTCTGAGTGTCTACATGTGCTAACGATCTGTCAGTACCAAACTTCGGGAATCCAGATGGTGACGCTGCAATTGTAACATCGTTAGGCTATAGCATGAGTACTGGGACAGCCTTTGATACTGGCCAATCCCCGCTTAGGTCAGAGAAAGCGAGCGCTGAAAGTACCAAGTACTCGCCTGCTTCTACTGGTCTATCAGGTAATGAATGGGATACACCGACGGGGCATTCGCCACATCCAGGTACAGGCTCCTAAGCTTAGGCATTTCGAATCGTTCTTATCATTGACTCGTAATAAATACATCATGCTAGAACCTCTACGACCTAGTGTCAGCTCTAGTGTCCCGGTCCCCTTTCCTCATGCTGCCTCTCCGATCGCTAGCAGCTCGTCGAGCTCGCGAACAACGGCACATCCAATGGCGTCCCAACCTCAAGGAGTGGCGTCCTATCCTCCCCAGTTGGCGCCACCACTTCCAGCCATTTCTTCCCCAAGCTCAGCCGGTGCCACGGAGGTGTCTCCTGCCGATCGACCAATGACAACGCTCACGTATGACTCCTTTTGGTCGCAGAGCGGGCAAGGGAATATCACGTACGGATACGGCCCGTATGCGAATGGACAGCGGGCGCCACGGACACAGACACAGACGCAGACGGCTCAGAAGCAATGGTATGTTCCTTCAGGTGTCTATACGGTCCCCCCGCCACCTATGTATCCGATCCAGGCCTCGAAGCGAAGCGGTGAGAGCGGGAATGCAGCGCCTGATAGAGCAACCTCATAACATGTCTTCAACTCATTTCCATCTCTGGTGCCTATGTTCTGCACGATTTGCTTTGGTAATAATTACAATATAATAATTCTGTTGAAACTACTACTGCGATCAATTGACTATCCACTCAGTCGGAACGTAACCAAACTATTTCATACGGATGACTGGATACTTCTCGAAATCTCCGACTGTGTTGTGCATAAAGAGCTCGGTCGGTTCGTCCTTGTACGCAGTCAAAGCACCTTGACCATGCACTATTTTGCCACCCCTTTCTTGTGTTTGAGTGTCTACGAGAAGAAGAAAGTAATCAGTAAGATCGTGAAAGCTGCTTGAGGTTATCCATGACTCACATGGCAGAACACGAGCTTTCCTGGGATACTCCCATTCCCTGATCTCACCAAAAGTGATCAAGTTGAATTCACCATGTTCGGTTCTCTGGTTAGCTTTAAGCGTCCACTCTGTAACATACGCATTGAGTTTACACGTATCCCAGTCAGTTTCGTTTCCTATAATGATTATCGCGAGGAAAGGTGCTCACTCTTTCTCGCTTCTGCGAGTTCAGCAGCAGTCGGCCGGCGAGTAATCCTACGCTCAGATATCTTCTTGTTGATAGCAGCGACTGGATAACCGGTTTTCTGTTGGAAGTCCGCCAGCTTTTCCACAAAGACTTTCGTCTTTTCCCCATCCTTCGCGGTGAGTATCCCCCTTTCTATTTCTTTCCTCGCTTTATCGGCCGTCATGTAGATGACAACTAAAGCAGGTACAACTCAGTTCGAGGCTAGTAGTCATGGATGGAAGTTAAAAAAACAGCTCTTACAATGTATGCTTCTTGGTTTCTTAGGATCCTTCGCATCCCACTGGGCGAGTGCCGGAAACTCCACCTCCAAGTCTATACCACCATGAAGTGCAGTGTGCTTAAGATTGAACTCTACCGTAGCATACAACCGTTAGCATGCTTCCCTCCTATGGTTGTATCAGGAAAGAAAAGATGCACATACGTCCTTGCGATTGGTTCAGCTCTTCCTGAGATGGGTAGCGTCCGACCGGGTTGTTCCGCTCTGCATCTCCTGCTACTTGACGAGGAAGATCTCTAAAGGGTACATTTGACTGTCGACTTGTAGAGCTAGACATTTCTGAATGCTTGATGTTCTGATTGATATCCACGGTGAGCACCTGGTCCGTTTAAATACCCAGATAGCGGCCTCCGAAACAGTTGTGTCGCATCTGGTCCTTATTGCCAGAAGAATGGTGCGTGCCAGAGGTTATTTAAAGAGTCTGAAACGGCTGGGGGCATCGTCCGTGTCCATGCAATGGTTTTGGAGACCGTATGGGCCATCAGACCTTACTCCAGCCAGTCTTGTCGAGTCGGGGAAGGAAAATTCAGTCGGCAACTCAGTTGCATCATAGTCCTGTAAGGATATAAATGGATGGAGAAGCGATAGCGTGAAACTTCAACGAAAGCCGATAGAATTCAGCGACTGGAGAAAGGATCGACACACTACTCGGGCGCGTAAACGGGGACTCCTAGCGCTTGTTCAATTCCAAACAATCTCTTGAAGCCATTCACAGACTACGCTGATTCAGTACAATAAAACCCTACGAGTCTGTCTACTACAGAACTACATTCGACCCATATTGCCCACTTAGCCCTTAAAAATTTTTTTTTTTTTTGTTAATGAGGACGTACCCCTAATTTCATTGAAATGAGACAAAACTGTGTGCTTCCGAATCGGACCGTTTCACGTCAATGCTCACGGCAATCCAACGTACATCTCAGAACGTATGATGACTCCAACTTGTATCAGAAGCTTCGCTATTTCTCATTCTGTCCTGGTTCCGGGTACGCCTCGTCAAGTGCTTCAGCACCTGTAAGCATCCCTGTGTAACGAAAGCCTGAATGTCATGTACTGGATCCCGTGCGATTGCCTATTCTTGAAATGAGAACCCAAGTATCAGTTAGTCTTCTCGCAATGAAGCACGAGGAAGCCAAATAAGCAGCTGAAGAAGTCTTTGAAAGTTGAAGTTTGAGCCCTTAGTAAGCATATATTTGTAAGCATCATGTGATCGTGTGAGAATCGACTTGGCTTGCTCGCGCTTGCTCTCAGACACAGCCGTTCTAGTTCTCGTCTCGACTTTACTTTGCTTTTTTGACCTCGTTGATGGCTTCATCCATAATCAGCTCACTCAACTCCCCCAACTAGCCCGTAATGAGCATACCAGATGCATTCTCCCTCAACTCTCGCTCGCATCGTCGTCGTTCCATAACTCGCTCCCCGCCGCCCTCGTCTTTATCACTTCTTGCACACCACGCGCACGCGACCACGACTGCGACTGCGACACAGCCCAGCGAACCTATTAATTTCATCGAAGAGGATACTGAACCTCTCGATACATCCATGTCTTTACGGAACAGCAAACAAAATCAACGCCAGTCTAACGGGAATGGTGTCGCAAACGGAGACGCAAAGGTGTTGCGTTCGAGACATGTGAATGGGGTTGTTGATGGTGCGGAAGGGAAACCGGCCAGGCCTCAGACCATTGATTGGGAAATACCCAGAAAGGTTTTCCACTCTTCCATCGGTGTGTTTCTCTTTCTATGGGGATTGAATGGATTCTCAACATTATTTTTCTTTCCAAAGGTTTCCTCGTCATCCCTTTGTATACCAACCACATTCGAGCTACAAAGGTAGCTATCCTCCTTTCGACAGCATGCACCGCAGTCACTCTCGTAGACTTCGTGAGACTTGGGAACCCTCGTTTTGCTAGCATATACGAGAAAGTCCTCGGGTTCTTGATGCGAGAATCCGAAAAGGTAAGTTCAAGAAACAGTTTAAACGCCGATTTACACTATTCTCATTGTGTCCCCATCCAGCAAAAAATCAACGGTGTCATATGGTATCTTATCGGCTGTTCATTCGTACTAGCCTTCTACCCGGAGGATATCGCAGTCGTTTCCATCCTCATGTAAGTAACTCTATCCATCTATCGCTGCTTTCGTTAACTTAACGTCACTTACCTAACCCGTCGCTTGCTTTCTCTCCATCCTAGACTTTCATGGTGCGACACCGCTGCATCCACCTTCGGCCGCATGTTCGGTTCCAAGACTCCTCCCTTACCTCAGTCCCTCCCCCTTCCTCTCACCAACCTCCGCATCCCTCTTCCTTTCGCCCGACGCAAGTCAACAGCTGGATTCCTGGCGGGCGCGATCACGGGCAGCCTCGTTGTCTTCGGCTTCTGGACCTACCTTTCGCAATTCGGCAGGGTGCAGACGTCGTTACCGCAGGCCGTCCTCGAGGAGGGCACCTCTTCGCCTGCTCCCTTCCCTCTTGCTCTCGTTGCGTTAGCTGCCGGTCTGTTGGCCGGAGTTGCCGAAGCTATAGGTAAGCCCTTCCGCTTAGGTAGTGCCTAAATACTTTAAGCAGGGCTGACGTGTCTCACCTCTTTTTTTGCGCAGACGTTGGTTCACTAGACGATAATCTTACCCTTCCTATAATCTCTGGAGGCATTATCTGGGCCCTCTTTAAGGCTATAGACTACTATTTCTCATGACTTCGTATGATATATCATCTCTTGTATACCATGATTGTGCTAACGAATGCGACGCGTTATTTGTGCTTGTTTCGGGTGCTAGGCTGATAGTTTGCGATACGACCTCGGTAAGTTTCTTTGATAAGGTAAGAGTAATACAATGCTTCTTATATGAGATGAATGCATGCGTATTGCGGTAAGTCTCCACGCGCTTTTCTAAGTTTACTGGTACACAAGGTCATTCTCGAAAGAAGGGAAATGGGAGATCTTTGTATTTCTGTGCCTTGTATCTTTCCTCAAATAATGACAGGCTTTCAGATTCGAAAGTAGCAGACTCGGGACGGATTAGATTGGATGGATTGATTAACATGCATTGCTGAAGCTCTACTATGTGTATAAGTAAGGCAAGACTGCACGTGCTGCATACATCCACCTTATTACGCTCTGAGATTCACCTTACCTTCCTAGGCCCGCCTTCTCTTATTCCCTCATCCCCAAGTTTCAAATAACACTCAACACGATCTCCATCCTTTCCACCACCCACACCGTACCACAGACAAACGATGTCCGAACGCAAATCCCTCGCCGACAAACTCACCGCAACCTCCACCGCCCTCAAAGCCCGTCTGCCCCCATCCCTCGCTTCGCCCAAGATAGGCATCGTATGCGGTTCGGGCTTGAGCACGCTCGCGGATAGCCTGCGTGATGTGGTCTTGGTACCATATAAGGAGTTGGAGGGGTTCGGGACGAGCACAGGTACGTAGTATATCGCCAAGTTTGACATACTTTTTTCTCCTTTCTTCTTGGGGATTTCTGTAGTTTTTATGCTTGTGGATTGTGTGTGCTGATTGGATGGTTTAAGTGCTGGGACACAAAAGCATGCTTGCTTTTGGGCTTATGGGTCCGGGTGAGGGTGTTCCTGTAGTCGCGATGCTGGGGCGGGTGGGTCCCCGTCTTCATCCACTAAAGTCTCATAGTCAAGGTTAATCTGACCTAAAATCGTACATGTTCACGGCTCGCTAGTTCCATCCATATGAAGGTTACCCATTAGCAACGGTTACTTATCCCATCCGGGTTATGAGGCACATTGGGGTCGAACATATTATCAGTACACATTTCGTTTACCAATAGACGAACAGGACACAGAGTGCTAATGTTTATCCATAGTCACGAACGCGGCCGGAGCGCTGAACCCCAACATCGCAGTCGGTACCAGTGCGTTAATACTCCTCCGTTAGCGTCCCATTTTGCCAACGGCACCATATGAACTACTTAACAGTCGTCGTCATCCGCGACCACTTTGCGCTTCCCAATCTCTCCGGTGCCCTCCATCCACTACTCGGACCCGTCACATCCCCATCCCATCTCCGTTTCCTTCCCCTTTCTGACGCGTACTCCCCCAAACTCCGCCGCCTCGCATTCGTGTCGTCCCACAAACTCGGCCTCGGGACAGACGCACTCGCAGAAGGTACGTACGCTTGGGTGGCTGGGCCAACATACGAGACGCCTGCGGAGGGGAGGATGCTGAGGGCCGCTGGTGCGGATGTTGTTGGGATGAGTACTGTGCCGGAGGTGGTGGTGGCGAGGGAAGAAGGCTTAAACGTCCTGGTGTTGAGCCTTGTGACAAACGCAGTGGTCATTCCGGATAAATACAGGAGCATCAAGGAGGAAGTCGAGGCTGAGGTAATGAACTTGTTAAAACCAGTACTGGGTGTGATCGTTGACGATACGTTCCCACTAGCTTGCCGGAAAGTCTTTAGACGAACCCCAGTTGCAGACGGTGTCGCATGCGGAAGTACTTGAGATCGGTAAGGCTAAGGCAGACGTCATGAGACAGCTTGTCGAAAGCATCGTATCAAGTATTCCTGCACGATCATAGTACTGGTCGTATAGATATCGAGGATCAGAAATGTAGTGACCTTAATTCCTGTTCTGAAGCATCTTAGAACAAAGATTGCATTTTGGGGGGTATCCTACTCACTTGGATCCCTCATATCCATATACCATAACGAAACGTAAGTTTTATCGCGGCTTCCGACTCATCCAATGGCGGAAAGCAGCATACGCAAACAGAGCCGCCGTAACTATCATGACAGCTGTTGTCCGGAAGCTTATTTTCGAAGTTTCATTTTCAACCTGTAGCAAGCCTCAAGTTCGAGCAGACCTGACGTTATACAGAACTCAGCACACTCACGATGGATGTAAAAGGTGAAAGAATGGGTATTGTTAGATGTGGACGAAATTGTGATCTCGACTTTTGTTCTGTAGGATGGTAGAATACGGAGAAGATGGCGAAAAGGACAGTGGCTATAATTAGCACGAGCTGGAAAAGGGTGGTTTTTCGTGAACGGCAGTTTATGGAAGTCATTTGAACGACATACAGACAAAATCTCAAGACGAAGAATGCGAGTTGCATCCTCCCTTTTCTTTGCTTCGTAAGTCTCAACCTTGATTTAACGAGACAACAGGAGTAAGATACACTTCGAGAAAAAAACAGGTGGATGAACTCACGCGGTGGTTCATCGTCCACTCGGCAAGTCTAGTTTCGGCAACGATACATCTATACGCCCAGTACTGTTCGCACGGTGTCTTAGGGACTGGCGGAGATCGGTATGAATGATACATGCGCTCAAATTCTCCATTCCCGTTTTGCATGCCAGTGGGACCTGCGTTGATGATAGAAACTGCTGGTGAGCTCCGGCTTCGATTCTGAAGTAGAGAGACATCAGCAGGTGGTACAGGCAGTGCCCGCGATTTTGAGTTGATGGAGGTATCAAGAGCGTAGGACATTGTTCTTGAGTTTTCATAGCTCGGGGAGCTTAGAGAAGAGTTCGAGGAAGATTGAGGACGAGCCGTTAAATAGTTCGACGCTGCAGCAGTATAGCTCGGAGTTACACCCTTTGCAGTATTTGACTGACTATGAGGATTCTTTCGTAGTTTTGATTGATGCGCGGCCGATATGTCGTGTCTGGGAGAGGCATTCATGAACAGATCTGTAGAGGAAGTTCAAGTTGCAACTCACTGGCACTGACATTGAATGGGGGCGTCGATCGCTTTATTATTACGTCATTCGCCTCGCCCTCGTTTCCATAATGCGCCAGACTCGGCATGTTTAGTTCCGCAGCTCCCACCACTTCTCCTCCCCATGGACCCTCATCGTGACGATGACGAGCCATCTCAAAGAAAGATGGACAAGGGGAAATACAGAGCTATAGAAAGCGCTAGCGATGAAACGACCCCTCTCCTCAACGCTTCCCGGCCCCTTGTACGAGACATCGAACAGTCACCGTCCAGACGAAGGCGGCGGCGATCTCTCCTCATCCTCTTATTGACTGTATTCCTCTCTACGCTCGGCCTTTGCCTCATTATCACTTTGGTCCTTTTGGCAGTTGCGTATTCATACAACTCAAATATTACAAGCTCCGTCCGAGATGAAGTGCTTGATCGGGCGGTAGTAACAAGGTATGTCCAGTTAGCAAGTCCAATTCCTTTAACCCCAGGTGCTAACCAGAGACAGAGGGCCAGACAAGGTTGACGTGATCAATGCCACGGATGGTTCGCTATGGCTTCAAGTGCACATGCGAGTGGGCGTCGACGCTGGTACCGCTATCGACATTGTTCTATTACCGAATACCGGTGGCTCAGAGGAAGTAGGATCCGACTTTGGATCCGTGACCGCATTCTATAGGATGCTTGCTCGTTGGGTAGTGCGCCGTGTACAACGAGTCTCGTCTAGTGTCAACGCCATCTCAGTAGAGTCCCAAGGACGAAACATGGCAGTAGTCTCTTCGGTACCAACGATAATTCTGCCTTTAACTCTCGACCGACCATCTGGCGACTCATGGCTGACCTCGCTTTCTTTACCTGTGCAAGTAAATGTGACGCAGGACGTGGATGATTTAAAGGCGGTGGTGCAGGATGGATGGCGAGAGGGCTTTGTCCCAGTCGACGTGACGATCTCCAACCTCTTCGTCGAAGGCGGAGGTAAAAGTAGCTGGTGGAAGAAAATGAGCTTTCACCAGGATGTCATGAAGACGCACCTATCTTTGGACGGTAAGTGTGTCAGTATGTCTGGCGAACTTGGCGCTTATGCTGTAAACAGTACCCAATTTGCCTGGTCTTCCTATTCCAGGGAAGAGCGCACCCTTTCCTGGACTTTCTGATTTAATCACTCTTGAAGATTTTAATCTCTCCAACACGAACCATACACTGGCCATCAATGCTAATGCATCAGTTATCAATCCTCTTCCGACGTTATCTGTCGAGGTTCCCCAGTTACCCTTTGTCGTATCATTGGCCGGTTTGAACCAGTCCAGCCCGTCTGTCGTGGTCACACTTGGTCAAGTTGAGCAATTCAAGCTCACACATCCGAACGTTTCTCTTCATATCTCAGGAACAGTCCCTCCCCTCCCCCGATCCGCATCCCCACTTCTTTCTGCCTTCCTTTCCGACTATCTAGCGGGGCATGATGCGCCGATTCTAGTCGGGACGCCAATTTTTCCATCCATTCAAATACCCGCTTTCTTCCCAGCACCACATCCAAGGCCCAAAATTCTCAACGACGTGCACATACGGGATATGCGAATCAATTTGAAAGGAGAAAGCGTTTTAGCAAGTGGGACGATCCTCGCGCATGTAGTATTACCTCACGGAGTTGATGTTGACATCGATGCTCAGAGAATTTGGCCGGACGTGCTTGTGTTTGATGGAGAAGTTCCAGATGACGATGACGATACAAGCGAAGGTGGAACACTCGATATTGCTTCACCCCTGTCATCTAAGGGTATTTGGGACCATATTCCGGATCTCCCACGTATTCACATCCCGACCCTCCATTTCCCAACAAAGCGGGGAAAGAAAGGCAATCACAGAGAGGGTAAAGAACCGGCTTCCATCCCCAAGGAACCTCTTCCCTCACCACTTCCCCCTCGCGCCTTCGCTCGTATCCGTCCCGACCACTGGCTCCCTTCACACAGCGAACCGATTCTCGTGCCTATCCCCGGTCCAAACGGTCCAGAACTCGAGACGCAGTATGAGGTGACGGCGGAAGTGAAGGACGTCCCGCTAGAAGTACTTCCAGGTCGGGATGCGCTGTTGAGGAGCTTCATCAGTAAAGTGTTGTTTGGTGGACGTGAGGGTGCGCTTGCGGGTGTGAAAGGGACGGCAGCAGTTGGAGTCATGGTAGATGGTTTACCTGTTGACGGGCATAATGACGATGATGGGAATCTTTTTGAGCTGAGAGGGTTGCCCTTTACTGGGAGCGTCCGAATAGGAAAGAGAACTTTGTGAGCTACGTCTGTAGCCGATCCCTAAATGCATTGTTTGAAAATGGTATTAGTCTATAGGATAGCGCACTGAAATTTATATATGTATGCATGAATGTAACTTTATCACCTCAAAGTTTGTAATTTAATTATTTCGTATCAAGCTTGCTTATTGTCGAGCAATAGGGCTCGCGATAATTCAATCCATCTAAATCTGTTCAAAGTAGTGCTTATCAAGGGTTGTGCGTTCCGACACTAACCAACAACCAACAAGCACGTCGCATTGCAACCAAACAAAAGGTAAATGTAATAAAGAGTCCATTTTCAAATAGTCCATTAAAAAGGAAACCCACAAAGTAACAGCGAACTAAAGCTAATAGAAAAGATGTCGTGAATATAACGCTACGCGCCTTATGGACGAAAAGAGGAGGGACAATCAAGCCTCAATCCAGAAGTTTGACCTCTTGCCAACAACGCGCGATGACACGAAGCGCTTCGGAGTCCGCGCGTTTGTCTTTGCGAGGGTCCCCGCTGCTGCATTCGTTCCTGCACCTGTTCCCGCGCCCGTTTGTGCACCAGCACCAGCACCTGTTCCAGAAGTCGCTCCCGTGCCGGCCCCAGCACCAGTCTCGGCACCCGTACCAGCACCTGTTCCGGTTGAGCCAGAGGCACCGCTCGCTGTCTCTCCCGTAGTCGCCTCGCCTCCAGCTGCAGCGCCGCCTGCCGCCGTTCTGCGTTGGAAAGAAGTCATTAGTGAAATAAATGCATAAAGGTATTGACAGAGAGACTTACGATCCGGTAGCAGCTCCACTTGCAGCTGTACCTTCAGCAGCACCCGTGTCAGTAGCATTACCAGCGGCGGTAGAGCCTGTGGCACCCGTTGCAGTTGCATTACTAGATGCCACGACGAATATTAATATGGGCGAACCTAAAGGTAGTCAGAGATAGTACTTACGCCGAACCACTATTTGATACAGCGACACAGGACCCGAACGGTCCCGCAAGTGCGGAATTGCGACACCTCATGACACAAGCATCTCCGTTCGGACCACCCGCACATGTCATACCTCTATAGTTTGAATATATAGTTAGGATCGCTGTAAAGAATAATGGTAAGGCAAAGGCTTACGCTGGCATCTGTGCGACGAGGGTGAAGTCCGTGGCCTTTGCGCGACTCAAGCTGGCAACCCCTGGGACGTTCTGGGTGACGGCCGCGTTCGTGAAAGTGCTTCCACCATCAGCAGAAACATCGCAAGTGTAAGGGCTGTTGCGACCACCAGTAAATTAGTATTTACTACAAATAATCTAGGTCGAACAGAAGTAGATACTTACCCAGCCCCGTCCTGGTTAACTTGATGCAAGGTCATTGTGACTGAGCCGTCAGCTGCAGCTGAAGGAAGACCGGTCTGGGAGGCGGCTAATGGACGGTACCGTAAGTATCCAGATATACCGAGTACCATGGAATGACATGCCAGCAAGCTGTGACGCAACATCGTTGTTCCCTCCAGCTTTTGTTCGTCCACAGGCATCGGTCTTTCCTGACTTAATTTCGTTGTCCCGAATGACACTCGTGTCTTGCTACAGTTGCAGTCAGTATCGTTAGCAGCAAATCACAAGCCTTGACAAAGCCGTAGGTAGCTTACTTCAAACGGCTTGGGGGTACTACCATCTCGCGGAGTCGAGGCTATTACTCCGAATCTTTGAAGTCATAATGCATCTTAGCATACAAATGTGCTGAAATAAGAATGGAAAAGCATACCCTTGGCCATTGACCCCGTTGGCACCTTGAACAGCAGTGATTACGCCATGAGCCTGCACCTGCCCGACAAGGACAGCACTCAGGCTTGCGGCGAGGATGAAGAAACGAACGTGAATCGTAGAGAACATCGTCAAGATGCCGGTGCAAGTGAATGCAAAGATGAGGAAATCAAGAGTAGGCACGAAAGAAAAGGTGAGAATGCCGGAAATCAATTCCAGGGAGAGCTAAGAAAGGGAGCACCGGGCTCGAGTGTCCGAAGGCGAAAGTGAGGATGGAATACGAGTAGGCTGTTGAGCTTGAAGGTTAGAATATCATCACGCAGCGTTCTTTTTATACCATGTTCAAAGTACCATGATCGGAAATTTACTTTCTCGTTTCTTCCATGCCTTCCTGCTTTTCCTTGCGTCGAAATGAGACCTTGAGGAAAGTGCACAGCGTTAGCACGGGTGCAGTGGACGAGAAGCAGCTGCAAGAAGTCAAAGGTATCCAACAACTGAGATCGAGGAGAACGTTCTGCAACCGAGCGCGTTGTGCGCCTGCCATTCACATGATCGTTTCGAGAAGGGCGATACGGGAAGGAGCTCAAGTCGGTTGCGATCAAGTCAGGTGCACGGGTGCAGTGCGACTGCATAATGAAAAAGAGACATGAATTGCAACAACAGCAACAACGGTAGTGAGACGGGTACAGATTGTAGTGAATCCAAACGACAGGTCCTAGAGGGGTCCCTTGACGACAACACAGGCGCGGGCGCCAATTATACAGCGCTTTGGCAGAAATAACTTGGTCGCACCTTCTTTCGCTCGGTGCATGCGATTGATACACAACTCCGAACACCTACTATCACAAATGTACCAAAGGGGGAAAGTGCCAGTTAGTTTTGGTCCTCGATGAGGTTCATGGAAGCTTTCAAGTCGGCTTGGACCATTTCCTTCACGAGCTGATCGAACGTCACGACGCGCTTCCATCCCAGTTTCGCCTCTGCCTTTGCTGGATTTCCGAGAAGAAGGCTGTTTTTGATTTAATTTGTTACTTCGGAGAAGCGGGAAAGAGCGGGTTAGAAGCAACTCACTCGACCTCGGCCGGTCGGAAATAACGAGTGTCGACTTTGACAATGGTCTTGCCCGTCTTCACATCGATACCTTCTTCGTCAACACCCGAGCCTCTCCATCTATAACACATCGTAAGGCAATTGCGTGTTGAATTAAGATCTGAATTCTTGCTTACTGGAGTTGAATATCGAGTTCAGAGAAGGACTTCTCCACAAATTCACGAACTGGATGCGTTTCGCCCGTTGCCAAGACAAAGTCTTCCGGCTCAGGTTGCTGCAGCATCCGCCACATCCCTTCGACGTAGTCGCGAGCTATTGTTCCGCTTGCAATCAAAAAAGAATCTTACGACTCTAAAACGCAGAAAAGCTTGCTCACCGTGTCCCCAATCACGTCGAGCATCGATGTTGCCTAGATACAAGCAAGCCTGCTTCCCTAACTTGATGTCCGCCGCTGCTCGGGTGATCTTACGAGTGACAAACGTCCTCCCACGGCGGGGAGACTCGTGGTTGAATAAGATACCATTGCACGCGTACATACCATACGCCTCTCGATAATTCACTGTGATCCAAAAGGCGTACAATTTAGCTGCCCCGTATGGGCTACGCGGATAGAACGGCGTTTTCTCTGATTGGGGAGTCTCGACGACCTTCCCATAGAGCTCAGACGTGGAAGCCTGGTAGAAACGGACGTGCTTCTCCAGACCGCAGGTGCGGATGGCGTCTAGGAGACGAAGAGTTCCGAGCCCGTCGATGTCACCTGTGTATTCGGCCATTTCAAACGAGACTTTGACGTGGGACTGAGCGCCGAGGTTGTACACCTCAGTTGGCTGAACCTGTGCAATGATGTAGACGAGGTTTGTGCTATCACCCAAATCGCCATAGTGCAACTTGAACTTGTTCGGGCCTGGCGCGATGGAAGTCAGTCGTGTGACTTGAGATGAGGATTCTGAGACTAAAAAAATCAAACTCACGCTCATGTTGGTCTTCATAAAGATGGTGGAGACGATTTGTGTTGAAACTGGAGGAGCGTCGAATGATTCCATGTACCTCGTAGCCCTTCTCAAGCAACAGTTCGGTTCTGCACACTAGATCAAAACGCGAACTCGATGAATGCGCCCAAACAAAACGTACAAGTAAGAGCCATCCTGACCGGTGATACCTTTTCATCAACCTCTTCAGCACTCGTAGTAATCATTTTTTCGAAGGTGAAGTAAGACACACCTGAGATGAGAGCGACCTTTCGTTTGCGGTACTCCTCAACTGGAGGAAACCTGAAGTTGTTTCCGAAGGGGTGAACCGCGATGTCTGCCATCTCTGTCGCGTACTGGAATGAGTGCTCCTGGCCGTCTAAAGGCAAGAAGATGGACGATGATGGAGATAAAGGAGGGAGGAAAAGGGGGGAGATGCCAGTGAACCAGGACTAGAGCTGCGGGACGGCAGGGGCAGGGGGAAGACCATCAACCACTCTGCCGGATAATCGGACAAGTCTGGTCTGGTCTAGCTGCTCACCTCGCTTCCTGGCCTTTTCCATCATGCTCATGTTCACCCATCTTCCATCTCGATGGGTACACGGCACGGCCATTGGTATTTCACGGCGTACAGCGCTCCCGGGACGCTGGTCGTCATTGACGATGTCAAGTAGCGCCCCGAGACGATGCATGTCTCACTGGCGTCTCCGATACTCGCACCCACGCTCGCCGTTGCACTCAGTTATTCAGTCCACGAGGCTACCTGGAATACACAACTTTGGTATACTTCTCAATGGCATCGGTGTTGCAGCCTTCAGTGAATATATATCATCAGACCCTTGTCCTATGTCTGAACATCAAAGCTCAAGGCCCCTTTCAACTCCATAGGTACGAAACCAGCTCCTCGCATGCACGAACAAAAAGACACTCCACCTTTCATAAAGGACGATTCGCATCCTTGCCTCTATTACCATTTATTCGACGAGGAAAAAGGCTGGGGACCCGTCTTTGCTCTGACTTTCCTTGAGCGTCGTCCGTCGAGTCGACATAGTAAAACCATCATTGGATGGCTACCTGCTGCATCAAGTAGCTCACGTAGCAGCGAGAGCACACTTGAGGAATTTAGACAGAACGGTAAGCAGCGAAGAGTTTTCTTCCTGACTGAGCCATTCTTATGTGTCAAACCCAGACGAATTTGCCGACTTGCTTCAGAATTGTATCCGAGAGAACTTGATTTGGGACGACATTTGGACGAATTCAGCCGTGCAAACGAAAAGCGGTTGGATGCATATCTTCGGTGTGTCATAGTCGTTCACTGCGATAATCCATGCCGGAGGAGAAACTAATGCTGAATCACTTTACGCCAGATCAACGAAACCCACCGCCATTTGGTCGCATTCCCGACGCTGACGACATCATGGGCTCTGTGTGTATCGAGAACGGAGAGATACTCTACGACACTTATGCACCCACGTCAACATACCGTCTATGTTCCTTTGAGGGTGTCTGCCAGTTAACGGAGACACTGCAGAAGCGGTTGGAAGAAATGCTGAACCGGATAGCCGATGAAGAAACCAGCAAGGGTTTAGATGATGAGGAAGAGTAGATGTCCGAGTCAAGGAAGGAAGTCAGCGTAAACCGATGAATTAATCAAGTGCGTATGGAAATGGAATATATTATTACCAGCCTTTCGTTTATTTAGGACTTCCCAAACTTTAGAGGGTATGTTTGAGCTGGTGCTTGCAGGACGGAACTCACATGACGCTGAATATTGATACACCTGCATATCCTTTGAATCTTATGGCCGCTTGCACCGGCACCACTCGTTCCAGGTCAAATTTCTTACTGTTCCCTTTTCTGTTGTCATTTCACTAGTTTCAAGAAGAAAGAGTTCACTTGCATCCGACCAATGGAAAAAGAGAATTGAAGAAAAGAAAAGAAAATCACGATTTCATCTGGAGCGCTGGCTTACTAGACTTGGGTTACATAGGGTATACACAAACACAAAACAATGTCCTTTCTATCAGCTGCATTTCGCAAAATGTCCTTCAATAATCTTCGGCGATGCCAGTAGGATCTCCATCCAAGAAGTCCCTGAGCGCTTCAAACGACGAGTTCATGGCCGACTTCCACCGTCCCTTCGACAACCACGACTCTTCCTCCTTCTCCTTCTCCTCCCCCTCCTTCTCTTCCTTCCCATCCCCCACTTTCCCCTCCCCATCCTCCTCATCGTCATCTTCCTCCTCCCCAAGCCGATGATGTTTACTCCAAACACCCGGCCTCATCCTCCTCTCCTCCTCCTCCCCAACCTCACACTCCCACCATCCCCCCTCCCTCTCCTCCGTCCCCCAATATCTCTTAACCAAATGCTCCTCCGAGTACCCCTCCCTCGCCGCCCTCAGTTTCCCCAGCTTCTCCGTATGGTACCCCGCACTGAACCGGTTCTCGAGGAAATCGCCGTAGAAGAGGTCCGTGTGCGCGATCGAGTCGGCGCGGGTGTTCTCGAGCGTATGTGAGTGCCGGATGGGGAAGAGCGTAGGGAGGGAGAGGAGGTAGGAGAAGATGTGGGCTGGTTGTTGGGGCTGGGGCTGGGGCTGGGGGTCGCTGATCCCGGTGCCGGTGCCGGTGCCGGTGTAGATGTCTCTGTTTGTGACGGGGAGGATGCTGAGGCTGGCGGGATGGGTGGCGGGGAAGGAAGGAGGTGGGTCGTCTTTGAAATGGGAGACGTCGACGGGTCTGGCGGCGGAGGCGGAGATAGCCTCAACGTCGAGCGTGTGGAGGGGTAGAATGGGTAGTTTGTCCGAGAGCATCGTTTCTTTGGGTGGTGGTGGTGATGCGGACGTGGTATTTGTGGTATTGCAAGCACTGACGAAGGCGCGAAGTTGCGGGTTATGTTTTTTTTTTGGGATTTGGAGTCTTCGAGGTATATTTCGAATGCGACCTGGGACCTGGGCCTTTGGTTGCAGGAACGTAGTCAGAATCGACAGAGCTTGAGTATAGTATAGTATGAGAGGTAGACGAGGGAATGTTTGTTTAGCACTCCTCCAACCCGCCAAATTTACACGGTCTTTTATAACATTCTGCAAGAAGCCTCCGAGACAGTGGCGTGTGTTCACTGACGCCAGCAGCGACACGGTGAGTGTATCGGAGCTTAGAGCGAGCCCGAGACATTGAGGCTGTCTTTTTTGTATCCGCACATTCTCGTACTCGGACTCTCGCAGAATCACGCGTACCCGTTCCGAGGGCGTGTCTCGGGATGCATAAAACGCTCCGGAAAACACTATCTGAATACTTTTTTGGCAGGAAGAAGGCGAATAGACGGCAGATACGGGAGCGGAAAGGACAAACCCCAAGACAGCGGGCAAAGAAAAAAAAAGATGAAAGACAAGACAGACACAAAAAAGGGTTTACATAGATTCATGGTAAGACACATCTTGCTTTCAGGCATGGCGCAAAATCATTACACGCTTTACACTGCACACATGCAGATCAAGCTCCTTCGACCTTCTTAATGGTTCGCCTCTCGCGTTCGCCCATCACCTTCACGATCCCCTCCGTCTCCAACGCCCTAACAGTCTCCGCAAACTCCCCCGCATCCACCGCAACACTACTCTGCTCCCCCAACATCCTCACTACCTCCGTCCACCTCATCCCCCTCCCCCCAGCCCCACCACCACCCCCCTCAAGCAACGCCAATACCTCCCTCCTCAAATCCCCCCTCATCTTCCTCTGCTGCAGACTCGTCCCCGTATTGATCAGGTCCATATCAATCTGGCCCGTCCGGGGATCCGTCGCGCTCGTCCGGATCGCGTCGCGCATCAGCCGACACGCCTCCTGCACGTCCGCGAGCTCGACGAAGCCCGAGAGACGGCACCGCGCGTGCGCCTCCGAGAGGCGGATCATGGACTCCAGCTGGCGCGTCGTGGCGGTGATGCGCCGCTCCGAAGCACGTGGGTCGTGCCCCATGTTGCGGAGGTCGACGTACGAGCGGACGAGCTCTTCTGAGGCGGCTTGGGTGATAACGGGATGTACGCGGGTGCGGGCGTAGGTAATGTATGCGGAAAGTTCCTCGAGGGGCTGGTTTGGAAGTGGATTAGCCCTATCGCATGGGTTGAATGAGAGAATAGAGGAACTGACCAAGATGTCCTGCCCTCCCGTCTCAGGCGCGTCTTCTAGATAAAGTCCCACAAGATGTTGAGCGAGTCGCCGATCCGACACCTCGTCCACATTATCCAGAACAAGATACAACAAGTCGAATCGTGAGATGAGCGTCGGCGGCAAGTCGATGTTGCGTGTAATAGGCCACTCGCGTACGTATTTCGAGCCTACGGGATTGGCGGCAGCAAGAATGGATGTACGGGCGTTCAAGGTGGTGATGATGCCCGCTTTCGCGATGGACACCGTTTGTTGTTCCTGTTTCCCGTTTCAAACCGTATGAGTGGATTTAGTTGGTTATGCGTGATAGACAAGTACATACCATAACTTCGTGCAAAACGCTGCGAGTAGCATCTGACATCTTGTCAAACTCGTCAATGCAACAAACACCTCCGTCACTCAGAACCAAAGCTCCACTAGAATTAGGAAAAACTAGTCAATGACTGACTTATGTGAAACCGATCTGCGTTACCTCTCAAGGACGAGCTGTTTCGTGTCGGGATCGCGGGTCACGTAGGCCGTCAAACCCACTGCAGATGAACCCTTTCCAGAAGTGTAAACACCCCTAGGTGCAATCTTATGCACATACTAAAAGGTCCAGCATCGTAAGTAACCAACAGTACACCCACAAAAAACGCGCGACACACATACCGAAAGAATCTGAGATTTGCCCGACCCAGGATCACCCACGAGCAACACGTTGATATCACCCCGGTACCTCGGTCCCCCTCCCCCTCCTCCCCTCGCAATACTCTTATTCGTGCCCCCAAACATCTGCAACAGCACCCCCTTCTTCACGTCGTCCATTTCCCAAATCGACGGAGCAAGCGACCGCGCAAGCAGTTCATAGACGTCCGGCCGTCGACTCAGCTCCACGATCCTCGCCTCCATCTCTTCCTTCCTCGATTTCCCGCCCACGTTCGGCAGCGGTCCAAACTCCCCCTCAGCAGCTGCCCTCATCACATCATCGTCTTCCTCGTCTTCCCCACCCCCTACCCCCGACGCCCCGATCCCAGGCAACCTATCCGTCCCAGTCCGCGTCGACTTATCGTAGCCCAATTTCCCCGACCCTCCACGCCGGACATGCACGACGTCCAAAAACGTCTTGAACAAGCTCTTCACGGTCCGCTGACGCGGGTTCACGCGCACGGGAACGCTCCTGAATATCCCCGTGATGATCAGCCGATCACCAGGCTTCGCGACGTCCACGAGCTCGTCATATACACTGAGCGACACCGTCTGGGGCGTCTGCCCGTCCGGGACCGCGTCGGGCGTCTCTTGCAGGCGGAGAACCTGGTGGTCGGCGAATTCGCAGCGGTTGTGTACGAGGCTCATGGTCCCGACGTTGGCGCAGACGTCGCGCGGGCAGCGCCCGGGCTCTTCGATCTTGCCGCGGTCGATCTCGACTTGGACGGTGTGCGAGCAGGTGAGGCAGCGGAAGAAGGCGACTTTCATGTTGGGGATGATTGGAGTCGCGCGAATGACGAGGCCCTTGATGCATACGAGTTTGTCCGTGTCTAGGTGCCAGGGACAAAGTTTTCAGCAAGGGGATTTCGTTCCAGGAATACGTAGGAAACTTCACCTGAAGGGTTGAGATCACGCATATTTCCTGGTTTCTCGCCAAATGGCCTAACCTTGTACACCTTACTCATGATATCCGCCATCTCCTCCTCCCCTTCCTTCCCCTGCATCCCCTCAACCCCCGCCGCCGCATCCTCGTCCGCCAACTCAATCATCAAATCCTTCAACACCTGATCCATCGCCGGAATCACCTCCTGCGGGTACTTGGTCAGCTGCGAATGCAGCTTCCGGCTCGTCGGGAACGCCAACACGTTCACCACGTCCACGTTCAAATTCGTCTGGCCCGTGTGCCGCATGCGGCGGAGATACGTTTTGTATAGCAGCGACTCGCCTTCTTCGGGGCCTGTGAGGACGGCTGTGGGGAGCCCCTCGGCGCGATCGTGCGCGATGCGGTACTTAGGCTTGAACCCGAGCAGGAAGTCCCGGAAGAGACGCATCGTCTGAGCGAGGTTGACGTTCGTGCCCCATATCGCGCGTATCTCGTCTGGCTCGGAAGAAGGCAAGGGCGCGGAGAGCTGTTGCTGTTGCAGTTGGGCAGAGGCTGTTGAGGAGGGTGGAAGCTCGAGGTGCGAGTTGTCGCTGTTGAGATTATGGGCAACGCCGTCTCCAGGCTGCTGCTGCTGCTGCTGTTTGCCGTGTCTTTGCCTTGGCGTCGGGGTGAAACGCAGCGAGGAGTGGATATCACCACGTCTGTTTTTGGGAGTCTGGACAGCACCAGCAGGACTCGCCAACGCGCTCCTACACGTGCGCCATCACCAACAACAACAAAACAAATCCATCAGCCTCTTCTTTAACCAAAACGTGTATTCCGACAGAAGAGAAAAGACAGTACAAAGACTCACGAAGGAAACTGTAACGGATCCGACGACCCATGCTGCCCCGCTCCCGCCTGCTCTCCCATACCCATACCAAATCCCATACCAGCACCCATCGGTCCCAGCACCCCCGCCCCCGCCCCCGCCCCAACCCCCCTCGCCGCACTCGAACTCGAACTACTCGGATACTGCAACACCGGCGAACTCATCACCCCATCATCCGATCCCATCCCTGCTCCTCCCATACGCGAACGCGTCGGCGTACTCATCCCCAACGCCCTCCTCGCCATCACGCTCGCCCCCGCCCCGCGACGGACGGGTGTCCCGGTCGGCGAGTCGATGCCCAGGAAGAGCGGGTTGTCGCTTGCTGGGGGGCCCTGCATCTCCGTGTCCATCTCCGTGTCTGCGTCTGGGGCGGTGACGGAAACGGGGATGGGGGCAGGGTCTGAGCTGGGGAATTCCATCGGTGGAGAAGACATTGTTGTGTGTGTGTTGTGGGGTTACACTGCCCAGTCGGTCAGTCAGTCAGTCGGTCTTTCTTTCTGTCTCTTTCTTTCCTTTTGGTTTTCTTCCTTCCTTCCTTTAATAGACTTCGTCTTTGTTAGCTCACGATGCGTCGAAGCGAAGTTGGTGAAAACGAAAGAGATGATAGAAGAGAAGAGAGAAGACGCGCACTGGCAGTACTAGTGGACAAGAAGAGGAAAACGCGTTCATGCAACGCCTTGATAAAGAATCGTGGGAAAAAATGATCCCGAGGAAAGAGATGAGAGTGAGAGCTTAGGGCCGGGCACTTCGCGTTTCTCCCTTCCTCTCCCGTCCACTCGGAGCCTAGCCCTTTTTTCTTCTTACTGATCTTTACTACTTTACTACTTTAATCGATACAGCCCAGTCTCACTGTCTCAGACATCATTAATAATTAAATACCTAAAGCACTTACTGGCGTAACCTTAGCTTCATATCTTAGCCCCAGCCTTAGCATACCAAGAAAAATCTCCCCTTCCCCATCATGATTAATGTTCCCATGAGCATTGTCGTGTCGTGTACTGGGACTGCAGTCAAATCTACGCAACGTCCCCGTACTCATGCCCGTGCACAACCGTACAACCATAAAGGTGCCTTTCGAACAAGAACACGTCGCACCAAGTTCCAAATTCTAACTCAATAAAAAGAACTTCTACCCTGGTATTAAGTAACGATACTAGTACTAGTAACTGGTAGGAATCCACCACAACCCGGGAGCACACAACAACACCACACCCAAACACCAGAGAAGCGATCTTGAAACCCAGCTACTCATACTCGTACTCATAAGAAGAAAACATACCCTCGGATATACAAAAAAGAAACCACCAATAAACGATAAACGATGACCAATAACCAATAAACCCCGCGCCAAAAAAAAGAAAGGAAGAAAACCCCAGGGAGAATCTATGCGTCATAAGTATGTATGGACATACTAGACCATATGCACGTGAAACCGCAAGCTGAAAAGAAGACCAAATCCAAATCTGAAACCAAATCAAAGCGCTGAGACACATAACCCTAGCACCCCATATACGCGCGCGAGATACGAAGGAAGGAAAAAGGGAAGGAAGGGGAAAAAACGAATCAAAGGGTACGGGTACGGTCGTGAAGGAAGGAGACGAAGACGGACACGAGTGCCTTAAAACAGCCCAACCGCCGCTACGAGCCCAGCAGCAGCCAGCACACCCGCCGTAACAACACCCTCCCTCATCCCCACCGCCCCCGATGCACTCGTCGAAGACGCCCCACTCGCGCTCCCACTGCCACTGCCACTCCCCGTCGCCTTCCCACTCGTCGTTGACCCCGTCGTCTTCGCCGAAGCCCCACTCGACCCCGCCGCCGACGCACTGGAAGCAGCCGCCTCCGAAGACGACATCGCCGCGATCTGTGCGAGGATGGTGGAGTTGAAGGTGCCTTGCATGCCGTTGAGCGAGAACTTGGCGGAGAAGGCCTCGTAGGCGTTGTTGGAGGCGTCTTTGCCGTTGAGGGAGGTGAAGCGGATGAAGCTGCGTGTGCGCGCGTGTCGAGTTTTTTTTAAAGAAACGAAGAAGGGAAAGGGGAAAAAACAAACCAGCCAGTCAGTCAGCCAACACGAACCCACACACAAAAAAAAACGCACTAATCCCCCGAATCCTGCCCAACCCCCGGATCCACCGTAAAGCTCACGCTCCCCGTAGTCCCCACATCGACCCCATCCACAACGCGCTGCATCTCGCTCTGCATGTTCACAGAGCCGACGAACAAGCCCACGCGCGCCGTGCCGAACGTGGAGAGCGAGGGGGACGTGCCGTCGTCCTGCCAGGAGATGGTGCAGGGGGCGTTGCCGGTGCAGGTGGAGCCTGCTGTTGGGTTTGTTACCTGCGGGAGGGAGGGAGAGGGGGTGTTAGTTCGGTTGGTTGGTTGGGTGGGTGAAGGTGGGGAAGGGTGAGGGAGACGTACGTAGACGGTAGCTAGCGTAGAAGCGGCCAGAGAGGCGAACACGACGAGACGAGCGAACATCTTTCCAAAGGATCTCCAAAGGTCTTCAAATTTTTTCGGTATTCGATATTTGATATTCGGTATCTAGCCTTGGACTGTATTTATCCACTTATACTTATACGTATACTGCGAACTGAAGAGAGAAAAAACGAATGTGATAAGAAAGGAAGGACGGGAGCGTTTGGGCTTAGGGAGCGACGAGAGACGAGAGACGATATCAATATGAGAGAAAAAGAAGAAGAAAGAAGGGGAAAGTGTTGGACCCATGCTTATATACTATAAGTGCCAGCCAAGGCGTGTGCCTGGGAACGGGAACCAAGGAAGACCTGGATCAGCGCGCGTGTGTGAATCTAGGCTAGGCTAGGCGACAAGCGGACGGACCTGCGTTATTTGGATGGATATGGAAGGCGTCGGTCGTCGGGGATTTGCTGGGAGTGGCTATGTCTGGCACTATGGTCTGTCTCATCGTGTAATGTAATGTAATGATGGCTGGATTAGCATTTACTCTCTCACTCTTTCTCTGTTCCATCATCCAGGCTCATCAGCCTTTTCTTTTCGTACTGAGACAACGTACAAGGAGACATCAAGACAGTGCTAGTGCTGCTACTGGTACTAATACTCTTTTTTTGTGCGTGAAGCATTCATCTCGCGTACGTTGAGGTTCGTTCTCTATTCCACCACCCTCATCCACCCCCTTCGCCGTGTCCTTACTACTAAACAGCACCAGCTTCCTTCCCACTCACAACCTCCTCTCCGCCCTCCCCACTCCCACTCCCACTCCCACTCCCCTCCCTCCTAACAGCATCACTCTCCCTCCTCACCCCACCCTCATCAATCCCCAACTCAACCCTCAACACCGTCCGATTAAACTTGGCCAGCGTCAGCCCCCACGGATCCCTCACGCGCGACTCCCACCCGTCCGGGATGCGTTCCTCCGTCAGGAACGTCCGCAGGTCCGCTACGCGTCCGCCGCAGATCGTGAGGAGCGTCGACGAGCTGTCGGGACGCGAGACGCGAGACGCGAGCGAGGAACGGGAGCCGAAGAACGAGAGTAAACGAATACCGAACCAAAGAAAGAAAGACAGATACTCGAGATTAGACACGCAGCTCCGAAACGTCACCACCACGCGACAATAAAAACACACTCACTTCGAACTCCCAAACATCTTATGAAACGTCGAGAGCGTGTAGCTCCCATTCCGCGCACGCGCGTCTCTCCTGCGCTTCGTCGAGAACCGCGTGAGGTCCGCCGCGGTGAGCGTTCCACCGCCGTCGTTCGGCCCAGAGGCTTCCGCAAGGAGCGCCTCGACGAGGTCCAGAGCGGGCTTCGACTGGTCCGGTTGGTGTGCGACGTCGTGGCCTGCGTTCGTCGAGATAATACGAAGAAGAAAAAAGCGAGGAATGTCAGCGCAAACATCAACGCAACACCTCCTGCTATTTCCTATTTCCAACAAAAAAAGACAGACAGAGCGCGAGACAGAAACAGAAGGGGAAACCACATACGAGTAAGCGACGCATCATGCTCGATCCCATTATGCACGCTCACGTCCCCAAGGTCGATCGTGTCCCTCCTATAATCCCTCGTAAGGAGCCCCGCCATGTACTTCGGCACGAACCAGCAGAACGAAGGGGCAAAGTTGTACGTGGCGCGGATGGCGGCGCCCATTTGGACGTACGAGATGTTTCGGCCGTCGTGTGGGAGGATGCCTGTCGGAGGTGAGGGAGCGGGGGCGGGGGCGGGGGCGGCGGGGTCACCGGTGTATGGACGACATAAATCAGCTATGGCCAACTGGCAAGGGTGCGAGTGAATGAGAATCCGAACCAATCGAAAAACGCACCATGATTAGCCAAAGCGTTCAAAAACGGACACGCAGACCGACTATCCGTCTCCCCAGGCGGCACGAAAGGCGGCCACTCCCCCGCATATCCCTTCTCCCCAACGGGCGTCACCCGGCCTTCCTTCCGCTTGAACGAAAGGAGGTTGAGCACGAAGAGCGCGTTGTCCCATGCGAAGAGGTAGATGTAGGTGGAGAGGGAGGAGAGGAGGGAGAGGGGGCCTGAGAGGAGGCGGGTGAGGGCTATGGTGAGGAACATCGTGGTTTGGTGGGACGTGGGACGTGGGTTGTGGGCGAAGACCGTGAAGAAGACGAGGATAGAGTTGAAGTACTACTACTAGGAGCGGGAGTACCCATCATTTGGTAGGACTAGTAGCGTGGAAAGGAAGCGAATAAGAGAGTGCACCCAAAGGACCAAGGGCAATGCGATTCCCTATTCCGACCATCTACAAACTAAACGCCCCTCATTCGCCCGTCCGTCCGTCATAGGAATAGGAATAGGAATTAATATTACGTACTACGACGTGCTCTCCACCAGCAGGATGTCGTTGTGATCACGATGAGGGTCGTGCACGACAACGAAGTGTATGCGTTCATTCCGAGAGCGTGGATGGTAAGAGATTACTCCTCGTAAGCAACTATTCAAAAAAAAACTCCGTCGTAAGCATACTCGCGTCCCGGTACCGAGAACTCGTCCTCTACTACGTATGCTCTCGTTTAGAGTTGTAGCCAGCTCACCCTTGATGAAGTCTGGCTAGGGCAGTGGTCCATTTTACATTGGCGAGATGTTATAGAAGGGAAAAAAGTATTACTAGGAATTCAAAGAATGACGATGATGATAATGTCGAATGTTGGTGTGAACGAAGCGAACGAGTGTGAAGGGAGTTGGGTATACTTTACAAAGATGATAAGATATAATGTTACTGTCCGTGTCCGTGTGAAGTTGTAAGTCGTAGAAAAAAGGAGCCGTAACAACTGTGATTTAATCGATCGATGAAGCTTACCACCGCCATCTTGAACCCGCATTGGGATTGGAAGAATCAACTCAAGTTTAAGAGCACGAAATGCCCTTGTCCGGGAAATCGTACGTCCCCGGGATCGCAACAGGACACCCAGTCCGATCCTGGTGCGAGTTGCAGTTCGTCTGGTCGTTCTCGTCCTTGCAGCACCTCAAACAGAACCGGTTCGTCAACGGCTCCACCCTATTAACACAATAACATTCACGATCCAAATACGATCAGCCTCTCCTTTCTTCTCTTAAAATAATCGAATGACAAAGAACCGTGGACTCACAGCTCGATAAAGCTCGCCGCGTACCCTCCAAACAGGCATTGCGCCCCGTTCGGGAACCGGACGTCGAATTGCCCACCCTGGTCCGAAGGGTCCATCCTCGGCAACGTCTTCGTCGGGTCCATGCATCCGGTGATCTGGATCCACGATGAATTATCCGGCGCTCGTTGGACGGCAGCAGCGGTAATGAATCCGGGTTGTAAAGTGCGCGAGCAACCCGGTGAGGAACCGTTAAGACAGAATGCCATGCCATCGCTTTCAGCATCGGAGACCAATTCTATGAGGGAGAGGAGAGGTTAGGTCAGGTCGATGTGGATGATAAGGTAAAATGAGTTGAAATTGAACTTACCGCCGTCCCTGTTAGGAAGCAAGAGCGCGAAGTCTTCCTCGCTGTTGATGAAAACCGATGTATCGGAAGACCCAGCACCAGTCGGAGCCGGTGTCGGCTTCATATTCAAGTTGCCATCTCGTTTCGCCGCGTTCGATGGGCTTTGCGATTTTTGAGACTTTGCACTGTTTGCTTTTGCCTTCGAATTCTTGTTGCCCGATGACTTGTGATGCTTCGAGTGGCTGGCAGCAGAATGCGAAGAGGTGGTCTGAGTCGCACCGGTAGAAGCAAAGCCAGCGTCAGGCTCCATGGCATTCGGCTCTGCATCTGGGACCTCTTCAAGTCCCTCCGACCTCTTGAACTTTGACAACTGTGTCGATTTTGTGTCGCATTTCTTGTTGGAAGCCTTTGGGTGCTTTGAGTGAGTCGTCGATGAAGTTTTCGTCGTTCGCGTCGGGCCTCCAGAAGATCCACCATCAGGACCATTGACCCCAGAGTCACCAGGCATGAGTTCTGATGAAGACTCAGGAGCATCATCCAGAGTTCCAGACCTCTTCGAAGGCACTGACGTAGTCTCATTCTTCGTACTTCTGTTCGTGCCCGATGCTTTCGGGTGTTTTCCGTGCCTTGTTGTCGCAGATTGAGATGAACTCGCCATTCCAGAAGCTTCAGAAGGCATGGTACTCGTACTGTCAGGATCCCCAAGTCCCATCATTTCAGGTTCCGAGCCACTTCCCAGTCCATCAGACCTCTTCGAAGCTTTGTGTGAAGCTTTCTGCTTCTTGTCCTTCTTACCAAAGGCCTTTGTCTGTTTATGATGCGCAGGAGTTGAATGCGAGGTAGAATGGAATGGAGTTGTAGCCGTCGAAGAGCTTTCTTGGCCAGTGCTTGATGACTCCAAGCCAGCAGGATTGTTGTCAACGTGTGAGATACGCCTTTCCAGAGGACCTGAGTCGGAGGCTCTTTTCAATGCGCCTGCACCAAAGTCCCGATTACCTAGGTTGAAGCCATCATAACCGGCAGACACAGAGTTGGAAGGCGAGGCGATAGACTCTGTAGCATTTGAAGCGCTTGCAGAAGTGGGATGGGTGGAGTGTGTGTGGTGGCCTCGGATGTTAAAATGACGAGCGGCAATAGAAGGACCATCGGTACCCATAGAATTAGGTGTCATCTTAGACAGAGATGTAGGAGTAGATGAAGAGCCAGCTTTAATGTGAGATGAATGAGACGTAGTAGCGTGAAGGTAAGCGCCAGCAGAAGCGTCGTGTTTGGCTCTGCCACGCGGGATCATTTCGGGTGCACAGTAGGCACTACCCAAGATGCTTAAAATGACTAGAGATGATGTGACTTTCATGGCTAACGTATGCAAGATTTATAAGAGGGGTAGATGATGTGTGAGACGGGAAAAGAAGATGTTGGGTCGAGAGGAAGAGGATGGGACGCGGAGCAACGAGAGTGAACGGATGTCGTTTTGATCGACTCCTTGAAGCGGAACACACGTGCACTCCGACGCGTCGCGACGCGCCTCTCTTCAGCAAATCTTCTTTCGACAGTACTAGTCACAAGTCAAGACATCTAATAATTTCATTCTTACAACCACCAACTACCAAGAATTAAACGATCTAGATCAACACGTATACTATGACCCCCTTCGCATTGTCACCTTTTGCTTTGTTCGTCTTCAATTCGCGTTGCTGTCCAAAAGGCAGTCTTGTAAACATAACCCAGCATGGATTGTGAATTATTGGTGTATGTCGATTCGATCGTTCGCTCATTCTGCATCCAAGCTCAGATATAGATCAAACATTTCTTACGCAGACGCACGTACCTCTAGTTTAAACCCAAGCTTTGCACAAAGCGCTTTTACTTCCTCCAGATCAAGCTCTATCGATGGGTCGTTCGTAGTATTGTTTTCCCAGTGCCACAGTAAAGGGCCCATATTGATCCACACGCCTCCTGGAGCCAACTTTTTGTGTATGATTCTTAAATAGTTGATTACATTCTTGGCCTGGTATTGTTCGTGAATAAGCACACCGCGCTCCGGACTATGGCGGACGCACCGTATCGATAAAAAAGCAAGTCAGAATCGCATCAAATAAACCCGCCTGAGGTTCTCTATCATCGATATCGTCCGCGCCATACACCTCCTCGAAATCGCCTGCAAATATACTTCAATTTCCTTAAGTCTTATTGAGAATTCAAAAATACGAACCAGCGACGAGAGAAAAGTTGACACCAGGGGGTATCGCCGACGGTAGCGCATCAGGTATTGACACGGGCCGTAAGAACGCTTCTCGGTTCGGGATGTTGGATAAAGAGTGGACATGAGGGTAGAAAGTGTGCTGATTCACGCGTTCCGTTCGATTGAGGATGAAGAAAGATGAAAGGAGCATATAGTGAGAGAATTCGTTTCCTTGACAAGAGAAGCCTTTTACGAAAAAATTAACTGCTGAAATATCTTACAGATGATTGGAAGACAAACCTAAGATCGCAATATCATAAGCTAGGCGACCAAGCCCCGCGCCTGGTACAAGAACTCTTAGCTTTGCCCTTCAAGCCCCACGAACCTTTGAGCGTCAATCCCAAATCCATAATCAGCACACTGGTTCACCTATCTGATTCTGGAACATTCGCGAAATGCCTCAATAACGATTCCTTCATAGGTTCATAACATGCATCACGTTCCACTTTGCCCTCGGCGGCCCAATCCCGTACGAATTGCTTTAACGTGCTCCGCAGCTTGTCCATGTCGAAGTCCGTCGGCCGGTCCTCTTTCTTTCTGACCTGTCTTGAAGACATATCATGCGTATGACCACGTCCTGAACTGTCTTCATGTGCGTGCGGATGAGAATGGGTATGTCCGTGGAAGTGCTCAGACGGAACTGGTATACAGACTTCATGAGCTAGGACCCAACGAGAAGTTAACGGAGGAGAGCTGCACCGGTAGAGGACGATGGACCAGAGCCATCAAGTTTCTCTGCGTGGTCATGATCCTCATCAACCTCATCATCAGAGAATATCCCCGTATCCTCCACGATCTCCTTTACGAACTTCGCGTTCACCATGATAGCCTCGTCAATATCCATCAACTTCTGCTTCCATCCCAACTCCTCAAGAAGCTTCCGGTCATCCAATGGCAACGTATAGAGATCCTTTCGCCGCCTGTTGTTTGCTGCTAGCTAGCCCAAATAATGACGAGTTAATGAGAATGCGCAGCAAATGCTTGCGGCTTACTGCATACGGTCCATAATGGTTAAATGCTGCAACAACTTTGGCGAAGTGTTTCTCTTCTTCCTCGATATCATTAGAGGAGTGCTTCGGCATCCTGAGAAAAACTCTTTGACTGGAAGAGCTGGAGGCCGGGTTCGTATGGTAATAGAGGTAAGGAACAAAGGAACGAAGGAAGTCGTTCATCCGGCTCGCGCGGCTATTCATTTTTGTACAGCCCTAAGACGAGAATCACTCCAACTGGTTGGGATTGCCGTCTTGAAAAACATAGAGTGATGATAAAAAGAAATGACATCCCTTTGACAATTAGAGCAGTATAGATACACCCAAGTCGAGTAAAATATAAGATTATGAGTACCTTTGATCTGACAAGAAAGAAGAAGAAAAAAAGCAAAATAAATATTGTGCTCCGAGGAGCTTCCACTCTGAAAAGCGTGTCATCCTTGTGCAGGGGCCATGCTAATCTTCTCTGTATAGTTCCAATTTTATGTATGTCACCCCGAAGGGGACAATAAATGTGGTACAGTGTTCAGTCGCACACGCGTCAGTTTGGAGTTTTGGTCAGTCGGCGGGGTTTAGGTAGTTGAAGACGCGATTATAGATCCAATCCTGTCTTGCAGCCTCATTCTCATTAATAAATTTGAACCTATTCAAGTTTGTGAGCCTCTATCCCTACTAATACTCGCTGTTGTGTAGCTCATATCTCAATCTTCCGTTTTTACATTGTGCACTGGAAGTGCTTGGCGGCGTAAAGCCAGCATGGAAACAATACTGTATCGATACAGACCGGGGCAATGTATGTATGAGTTCCTGTACAAACGTGCAATGATTATCATGAGCGGGGAAATCTGTCTACAATAAATATATGGAAAGCAAAGAGAGCATCGGTAGCTCAGTTATCTTTTTCTACTACCGAAGATCCACAATCTCAAGGGGCAGATCCTTCATCTGAACATGTCCCTTATCAGCGTCCTAAACACCCGTTAGCATTGATATTACAGAGAGTGTATACAAGTGAATTTGATACGAACGGTATAAATGGGAACATCCGGATGAGGATGAAATGCGTTCTTTTCGGAACAGTTGAGGATAGTTTTGAGGCCGGGTGGGTCTGTGAGGCGGAAGATGCCAAAGTTCGGGGTATGCTGGGGGGCACAGACGACAGCGAAAGATTCAGGAAGCATTTGTTGGAAACCACAGTGGGTGTGAAGATCGACGGAAGACATGAAGCCTGAAAATATATTCAGACAGAAGCCGGATGGTAGGAGGGCAAACAACTTACATGACTGAGTAGGATGAGTGTGGATCTACAAAACTCGATCAGCTACAAGGATAGAATATACGAGATGCAACAGCACTCACCCATCCAATGGTTATCAACGATCTTGTCATCGAAAACTCTAGCACAAGCTCTTCCTCGTCCATACTGCACGTGTCACTCGTCGAATGCTGCTTCGGCACTAGCAACGTTGTCACGACCAATCTGGCGCCAATCTGTTTCCCAAGTAACAATCCACACGTCTCACGATTCTTCGCCGTATTCACCGCCGCGATCGCGATGAACCGCGGAAGCACCGTTCTTGGGAAATAACACGTTCTCAGCTCGTTCTGCGAGCGTTCATTTTTGTCAATAGCGGCTACTGGCAAGACACGAGGAGGGGAAAGCGCTTTGCTGATGGGCGGCGCTCCAGGGAGGGACCGAGGATGCTGGTATGTATCGGGAACGGGTGGCAGCGGTGATCGTCGAGGCGGTGAATAAGTTCGATGCTGCGGCGTTGCTTCACGCGGGCCGTACATATATGCTTTATTATGCTGAGTATAGTCTCGTTCGTGTACGGGGAATTGAGGTGGTTGAGATGGTGTTGGTAAGAGATTCTGGTACAGGTTATAACCCACTGGCGACGGTCCTGGCGGTCCAGGAGCGCTATCAAAAAGTAAAGGTGGCCGTGAAGGACTAGGGTTCGGATGCACGAACATGGATTGAAGAGAGGGCGAGTAGCCTTGGGTTCGTTGATGCTGGGTCATTAATTGGGGATACGAGATTGAACCTATCGTTGATGGTGGAGGAGATGTTGTCGTTATCGGCGGAGGTGCCGGCCTGTTCGGGATAAGTTAAAATTAAGCATTCAGTGGAGAAAACAAACGCACCCTCCGAAGGGCGTTGTGGTGCTGTTTTGACCTATTGTTAAGTCTGCTACCCTTTTATACAGCGATTCATCAATTAAATCAAGGTCCGCGTCCGCGTCTATCGAGCCGCCATCATATCTTCTATTCGGGCTCTCCAGAGGAAGCAAAGGTGGCGTGTCTATCGTATCAGCGGTTCCGTGGCTCGAAGTGTGCGAGATGGAACGCTGCGGCGTAACTGCTCTTGGAATGGGAATAGTTACCTGGGCCTGAGGCGGTACCGGCGATGTTTGATTACTGTACAAAGCGGCTTTACGCGCCATGCGAGAATCCTCTTCCACTTCTCGCTGCCTCTGAAACATACTTTCCTGCTCGGGCCGCGGTCTGTGAGATCGAGGCCTGGAAGGCTGTACGGATGGTTCTTCGGAGCGCCGCCTCTCGGCCGAGAGGTCTGGGTACCAAACACCTCCACTTGAACTGTGATAATCGCTATTGCTGGGTTTTCGAGACGGTGCTTGACTTGCTCGTTTCCTTTCAGAATCGTAAGAGCTCGGAGGCAGTTGAGACGTGCGTGTATGCGAAGTGCCGCGAGCTTGCCTGTCCTCCCAAGCATTATGGCGATCTACGAGAGGGGACTTAAGCTCATTCATCCTATCACGTACTGTTTGCCCTTTCTGATATAAGACGTGAGACCAACCCTTGAGATTAATGAAGACCGACATACCGATTTCAGCGTACTACGTTGGGAGTCGTCCAATCGAGGCATGTAATCTCGATGAGTCGGAATCTTGTCTAGCATAAGTGTCGACGCTTTTGCATATTCAACGAACGCATTTTCCAAGTCGTTACACTGGTCATATACTTGGCCTGCATGTCTAGTTTTCTCGGCGACTTTGAGCCAGTACTTAAAGTCTACATTAGGATCCCAGTCGAGCCGCGCACGCTGAGACAGTTCATGAAGTGATGCGGGACCCGTGGGTGACGACGAGCTAGATGCAGCAGCAGAGGCAGAGGCGGAGGAGGCAGAGGCACGAGAATACGCTGTCGTGGTCGTCGACATCGTCGTGGTGTGATGGAGAGTGAAGAGGTGGGGCACCGTATGCGACCCAAGCAGGAACTAAAGCGATGGGACGTACGTGCGGCGAGCCTAACTACCTAATACGTCCATGCCGGAGCACAGCATCTTTTGGTGCATTCAGGCCATTAGCCCTCTCACTCGAAAGTCGACCGTCTGAGTTAAAGATGAACAACAACAAACCAAGAAAACAAGAAAATGCTGGTCATTATTTTTGTGCTGATAATATGCATGCAATTCGAATTTCGATGCTTTCGAGTCTGGATCTGCCGGCTTTAGCGGCCCAAGAAGGTCCCGTGACAAAGCGCGGTCGATGACGATTCGACGAAGTCAACGGACTCAGACTCAGAGAACTAGTACTAGTACTAGCTACGCCAGCAGCAACTTCGGCCACATACCCCGTAGAATCATCTCTATCTCCGCTCCAGCCTTTCTCTCTTCGACTGTCACCGTCTCTGTCATGGCGGTCGAGGATGTTGTCAAGGGCCCTCGGAGACGTGCTATCCTATTCTTCGCTGTACTCTTCATCCTTTTCCTTCAAGCTGGCTTTTATACCTCTCGGCGACGCTCTGCCCTACGCTCTCGCACGGACCGTGAAGTCAGAGTCAATGAGATCGAAGACCACCCGATACCCCAACTCATGGCAGAAGCAGAAGACAAGTTCAGAAAGATGATAGAGCGTCAGAGCACCACATTGGTCGAAGCCATCGCAGAATATAAGAGGAGGTACAAGCGCGATCCGCCAGGAGGGTTCGACGAGTGGTACAAGTTCACCGTCGAGAAGAATATTAAAATTATTGACGACTACGACGCAATATACGAAGACCTTGAACCATTTTGGGCCTTTTCAAGCACAGAACTGCGAAGAAGGGTGGATCAGGTGCGTCTTCTGTTTCGTAATATTCGTGATGCATGTGGGGGGTTACTCACAGGTTTCGAAGGTCGGTCATCTGCCCTCTATTGACATGGTCCGGGTAGAAAATGGGGTAGTACGCGCGATGAACATGCAACAAAATCTGGTGGTAGATACAGAAATCAGCGCTCGTGCCAACGGGTTCAGGCGCATGCTTGAGAAATTCGGTAGCAAGGTTAGAGTGTGGCAACTACTCTGTGTATCACTTTCTGAATAGCCAGTAGATTCCGGATATGGTCTTTCCAATAAACGGTAAAGCCGAAGGTCGTATACTTGTGCCCTGGGAACATAAGCAATATCCTGAGCTCGCGATAAACGACACTTCAGGTGGCTTCAAAGACCCCATTTTTTTTACTCATTTTTCTCATCACTTTTACAGGAGGGATTGATCAAGTCCTTGGAGACGGATTCACCGCGGACTGGCGAGGAGATGGCAATGTTTGGGAATCGTGGAGACGAACTTGTTCACCCGAGTCGAAAGCGCGGAAGCTCTTTTCATCAATGAAGAGCTCTCTTCAGCCTCAGCGCCCGCAGAACTTATTCAGCTCTGTCGACGGTGGATCTTACCTAGCCTCTAACGAGAGTCTAGTCGTTCCTGCGACTGTCGATGACGAATATGACTTCTGTAGTAACCCATCGACACACTATCAGCAAGGGCATTTCTTCTCCGATTGGCGGACTATATCCGTTTTATATCCGATTTTCTCTCCTGCAAAGGCTAGAGGCTATGCAGACATCCGCATACCCAGTCATTACTACCATCAAGCGACGCCTCAGTATTCTTATGGATGGGATCCGGTGAACTTGAAAGGAAAAGAGACAGATGATATGGAAATTGCTTGGGAGGACAAGGAGGACACCATTTTTTGGAGGGGGGCCACGACAGGCGGTGGTAACTCGCCGTCAGGTTTCGCCTCCCAGTATCAACGTCATAGGTGATATAAGTCTATTCTTGTTCCGCGAGGAATATTGACGAAAAAAACGCACAGATTTGTCCGACTGGCGAGCTCAAAGAGCGAATCCAACCGCACCGTCTTCTTCCCTTCGACCGATTCTGACACATACACGGCTGCTCAAGTCCCTTTAGCCAAGCTCAATGAGGAAATGATGGATGTCGCATTTGTCCGTCTCTTGGGATGGGCCAACTATCCAGGCGGTCGTGCCGCCTTGCGGAAGGACCACCGTTTTGACAAGTCGGTCCCGCTTGGTGAACACTGGAAATACAAGTACCTCGTCGACGTCGACGGTATGGGCTATTCAGGGCGTTTCCTTTCGTTCCTTGCGTCCGATAGTGTACCCCTTAAAGCGACCGTATACAAGGAATACTTCTCCGATTGGCTTATGCCTTGGTATGTGTACCCTTTTTCCAGTGCATTTCCCCCCCGCGACTCACGCCTCGTGATTGTATGATGTTCGTTACCTGAAGGCTGCATTACATCCCCCTCTCCCAATCCTACGACGAGATATACAATGTATTCGCGTTCTTCTCGGGTCCGACAAAGTCAATGCTCGAAGCTACAAACTCGACGCTGGCGCCATCACAACGGAGATTGGATGACGGCGAACGGCGATTGCGACGCATTGCGCGTGCGGGTAGACACTGGAAAAACACCGTTGGGCGGCCAGTAGATATGGAAGGTAAGTTGCGTACGAGCTACGGGAATGTCATATAGATGATTGATAACCTCTGTTAGCATACGTCTTTCGCCTAGCTCTAGAATGGGCTCGGCTCTGGTCTGAAGATAGGGAGAGCATGAGTTTCAAACTTTGATTCTGATGCTTTGCTTGCAATCATATTAACTTATTTAGACGCTATGTTGTAAGGTGGGTGATGGTAAACGTGTTTCTCTAGGTACCGCTGTCTGTTGATTGATGAGCATTCCCTTATACTCGAATATGCGTGCTCTCTGGAAGGACAGTGAGGATTTGAAGATTCGAAAATAAATAAGCTGATTCTCACGCTGAGAGCACTGTGTGTAGTATGCGCGGTACTTTGAGCTTTTGTGACGTACCATCTCCTTTCTATCTATCCACTACAACGTCGCCTCTACTCTTGCCTATGTACTCATAAAACGACCGTCTCGGTACGCGTGAATGTCGGGCAAATTGCAATTGTCTAAGACCGAATTAGGCGACGTAATCAATTTGATAATTACTGAGACTCAAGGCCTCATTGGGCGACAAGCCGGACTCTGTCCAGCCTTCTCGCCTCAACAAGCCCAGAAACTACAAACTGACGAACCGGGAAAGCCGGATGACATGAATGGATAGCATCTATCGTTGTCTACATGAGTGGCACACAAAAAGTTGCTGGGAGGAAATTTAGCGGCCGCGTTGCAAAGGCATGTCCATCGGACAATTACCACGACTCGCATCGATTACCGACTGGTCGAGCCTCTCTGGCAACTTGAAAGAAGCCAGCACTTCTCTGCCTTCGGCTTCTCCCCTGTGTCGTCTCTGGCCTCGCATGATATCCTGTGCGATCCCGCGGGCCTGATCGTGATACGCATGGTGACCAGAAGGTTGAAGGAGGCACATTGGCGTCTATTGTGGGTGAGACGCGATTTGGTACCACTTTTTCCAATAGGGCTGATATTCTGTACCCCAACAGCAATTTTTGAGATGTGATTCGTGTATCTGAGATACATATCGTGAGGAAGGTATCTCATTTGCAAACCCTCGTCATCTGTTCTTGCTATTCATACCGATAAAGTAGACAGGACACGCGTTTTGTGCGTGGCTCTCAACACACCTACGTGTGTGCCGTCAGCTGCCCTCCCTTTCAAGCCTCTTGCCCGAGCGAACTCAGTCCCTGTTTTCGGAGCCCGGTGTCTTTGATAACATCAGGATGGCAGGCTCCTTTATAGAGCTCCGCTAGCTGATATCATAGGTCGCCTCCCTTTCCTCTGTCCCTCCTTTCATCTCGATGCCCTCAATGTCGCGCTCGGTTACGGCTGCGAGTCCATCCTCGTCGGGCTCGCGCTCTTCAAAGCTTGCTGGCATGACGCTCCCTCTTACGAAAAGCATGCAGGAGATTCAGGTGCTCCGCAACGACCGAACTCCACTTAGGTCGCCAGGCTCGAGACCACCTTCGCGCAGTGCCTTGCATTCATTGGAGTCATCAGGTTACGAGTCGGACACGACATACCAGTACAAAGTCTCCACGCTCATGGCAGCCAAGTCACGTCCATTCTCGGTTACGGGACTCATACCTATGGATACCAAGAAGATGACCATCTTCTTCCGGTCACAGGTAAGATAACTGGTGAACTTCGTATGTGTATTGAGCCTTCATTTATAACCTCTTTAGAGCGGGATCACGCACTCGCTGGACTTCCCTATCGATGTTGAGACCGAGCAGCCTCCAGAGCTTGACGTCCTGATTGCTGCTTGCAAACCACATGACACCTGTGAGATGGATGGCTTCAGTGATCGAGAATCTTTATACTACCCTCGCAACCTTCCTCTGACGGCGACTCTCGAATTGGCTAATCACCCCATTCTCGACGCTATCCGTACCACGTTGTTTCCGCGCCTGACGACGGGGCAGTACCTAATAGCAGTGCGGGATGTGATGCAGCTGGTTCCGACGGGAGGGCACATGTGCCCTCAGAGGCGGTTAACGGAAGAGGCTGATAAAGTGGCTACTATCATCGTTACCCTTCCGGTACGATTCCGTGGTGGTGCTCTTACGATCCATGATTTCGAAGGAAACGAGGAGAAATACTATGGAAGAGGCGGAAGACCTGGGGATCTAGAATGGACCGCGTTTTTGGCCGACTGTGATCACGAAGTCGAGACGGTACATCGTGGAGTGAGGATAACGATTTCCTACAATGTCCTCCTTCGGAACTATGCGCCTTCTCCCTCGCCATCCCAGTCACTTGTGCTTCCTAGCGATCGTTTCCTGGACTTGATATCTCCGATTTTGAACATGTCGAGAGGGCAACATATAGCTTTCTACCTTCGGGAACAATACGGGCTGTCACCCGCCGAAGTTCTTGCAGAATCACTCGTCCCTCTTGTGCGTGGCATTTTTTTCTTAGTTTCATTCCATTTTCTGACGCTTATTTTTTAACAGTTAAAAGGAGGCGATGCGCTCTTGTATCACTCACTCCGTTTGTATAAACTTCTTCCTGAATTAAGATGGGCTGCTGGCGGCTTCATCTGGCCAGTTGATGCAACTGTGGAGTGCGGGACCTTCTTCCACCATTCACCCCGCAGTTCTCACATGCGAAGTCCGCTTTCCTCTTCTGCGGGCCCTGGCCCTATGACTCCTGGTGGACGACATCGACGGGCTTATTCCGGCCGAACTGGAACTGGATTCACATTGTACCGGGACCCAGGCTCGGACTCGACGGACGACGATGACGGATACTTTGGAAACGATGTTGCCACGCTGAGGAATCGAATCGAAGCAAACGGGGCTATCCCTATCGCTCATGCAGGAATCAAGGTTTTACAGGACGATGCGATCGGTATTGGGGAATCGGTGACGAAAGAGAAGATACCATACATCGCTGCCGGGGCACTCGAGAAACTCGTCATCAATGTTCTTCTCGTGGTTTACATCCCTTGAATCTCACCATGCCTGTCCATCGTGCGTCCCGCTGCATAAGACATTCTATTCCTTTCCGCGATTCGGTTCTTTTGTTCATTCTATTTATATTTCGGAATGTTGCATCCTCACCTTTACCCCGTTTCCCTCCGCTGGTCTTGTGTTCTGTGCATTGTATCATATGACGCACTTCCGCATGTTCCTGTTCTGACTGCTCTGGCCGAATCTGGCCCTATCCAGCTGCATTTGTACATCTATGCAATGCTTCAAGTAATCCCTTTTCTACTCCTAATGACATCTCTTTAACAATTATACCTTCCGCAAGTAACTGACGCCCATTCTAAGGTGCAAGGACGTGCCTGTTTCCATTGCTCATTGTCCGGCATCACCGTGCGCTTTTTCTGTGCATGTTAAAGAAACCGACTGTTTGTCCGCCCGCCCATCCGCGCCCATTCACTGAAACCCCGCCAGTAGCCGTTGGTTCCATTCGGGCCCGTAAGGGCTCATGCAAGGCGCCTATTCCAGGCTCGCAGGCGCTTCCACATCAAACAAGAGGCACGGAAGTAGGGCTCGTGGGTCATAACAGGTCATAACGCTGCTTCTGAGGCACTTATGGCTCATAAATATTTTGATTCCGGCAAGTCATCCCCGCTCATCGCGACACGTGCATCGATCTGGGCGCCACAAGCGCCCACTTTCATAAACGTAAATCATCCGTGCTATTCAGTACCGCATGGTCCGTGATCTTCATGAGTCTGCTCCCGAGGTTATGAAGACCGAGATTGGAAGGGTAGATTGAAATTCGTGCAAAACTTTTTTTGGTGGGAATGCGCGATTCCGGTGAGCTGTGCTGCTGCTTATTAGTCGATCACTGGCGCCCAGGCTGAAATGCCCTTTTTTTGTTCGTGCGGGAGAGTGTGTGAGTGACTGTTTCTGATATAGAACACGTTCGTAAAGAGTCATTAGGGAAGTCAGAAGCAAAGGGTGGGCTTATGTGGTGCCTGCTCGACGCTTGATTTCCTGAGACCACGGACTTTTTGCACTTGATGCCATAATGTTGTGGAAGTTGTCGCTTATGGGGCATGATCTATGGTGTATAAAAGACGAGGGGAACTCGTAACTGGCCCTTCAGCAAATCTTCAAGGTTTTGCCTCATACCTTTGCCCCATACTAGTATTGCTTCTTCTTCAACTCCCCAGCCCATTCCCTATCCCCTACTCGCAATGTTTGCCAAACTCTCTGCAGCCATTGTGGCCTTGACGTTTTCAACACTCGGTATGTTCTATACGTATCTAGTGGGAAGTATATCTTACATTCTACATTCCAGTCTCTGCTCAGAGCGACTGCGCCAGGTCTTACACAATCCAGTCCGGAGACAACTGTGACACCATTGCATCTGCACAACATGTATCTACGTGAGCGCTCTTACGTCGACGAACTTTATCAATCCTTCTGAACACCCATTCTTTGAAGGTATCAGCTCCATTTTGTGAACCCGGTGATCAACGACGCCTGCACGAACCTGGCCGTTGGGCAGGTAATGTCGAACTTTACTGAACCCCGTTTGTTATATTTATTAACGCATGTGTATAGGTACTTTGCCTCGGTATCACCGGACAGGACTGCCAGACCACACATGTGGTCCAGAGTGGCGACTCGTGTCCTTCGATTGAAGCTGGTGCGAGCATCGACCAGGCGACGCTCCTGCACAATAACCCTAACGTGAACGCTGATTGCTCGAACCTCCGGATCTCGAGTGTGAGTTTGTTTTTTTTTCCCAAGAAAGTTCGACTTCATCTCATCGCTAATGCATGAAAATTTTTTGCATCTAGGTTCTGTGCACCTCGTTCCAGCTGTTCAACTACACGACTACTGCTTAAAGTTGAAACTTGTTATTAGGTATTGTTTGTCAAGGGGAGCTGAAATGAGCGGCATTGTCTGGGGTCTATTTTTTTCTTTACTTTCTACAGGGCTTGTGTGTACTCTTATAGGGAAATAACAAAGGTCGTAACAGACATTCATTTTCTATGATAAATTAAATCGATTGTTGAGTGTGTTGTAAAAGGACTTCGGAAATTAAAGTAATACAAATATGGGCAATGAGCTTAGTCGCCGCGCTCCAAGTTGGGTGCACGGGCTTATGCGATTCTTACGCCTCTGCTAAGCTTACTGCTGTTCCTGCTAATAAGGTGCAAGACACAAGAAGTGTGCATCCCCCCCTCTGTGATTTCCTTACTGGTAACCAGTACTGCTACTGATCAAGCCATCCAGTAAGTGTGTGGGAATGCACGGACTTACACAACCTGAGCAGGCGTGAGAACCGCAAGCCCGCGCGCATCGAATAGGACCTCATGCCGGTGTTGTTTTCTAACTACTTCATCGTCGGTGCAGGTCATCAATGTGAGTGTAGCTAGTCGTATGAATACCCGAGAACTCTAAGAATATTCTTCGAAGCTCTTATGCATGTGGTTCTTCTGCTCAGCTGACATTCTAAAATAGTGTCGAAAAGTTCAAGTTCAATTCTGCAATATTCTAACGCCTAGAAAACGTGCTTGGAAACAAGCTCTTGCTATACAAAGGCTCCCTGACTCGGACTCACACATATCCAAAAACCTGGGTCTGAAGCAAGAAAGTACCGAATACATGACTCTGGGAACGCTTCGTATGCCACTCACACCCGTAACCAGATGTCTGGTAACGAGTTTACACGGTGGCCTGTTTCTGGTGTACAGTGCGGGCCGCTGGTGAGCAGATATCTTTCACGACGAACATTGGCCAAGAATAACTTCCATATGGCAATGTTGGGAAGTTTCATAAAGCTATAAAAGAAAGTCAATGGTAATGAACAGAAAACGGGACCGTCTCTGCTCCGTCTAGGATGTCCCTAATCTCTGCTCTTCTGACTTCCGTTGGTCTGTCTCTCCCGGCCTACGCAACATTGCCCAGTCTACGTCCAGATGCAGCTTCTGCCTCTTCTTCCAACTTACCTTCTGCCGCGTCTCCTGCACTTTCCTTCACTCTAGCTTCCTTCGAACCAGGACAGTCTACCTCGTTCAATTTTCCTCCTACAGATGCCAGCAACGCAGCCTCTTCTTTCGATTCGTTCTTCCCCGATGCTTCAGAGGTTGGGTTCCCAGGCCCTAGTGCGACAGGCGACGAAGCCGAGGAAGTTGCGACTGCACCAGTATCACTATTTCCTCTCCATACCGCTGCATTTCCTCTCGTCCAACCGACAGTTTTCGTTGATAGCAGCTCTTCAGACTCCGATTCCGATTCCGAAGATGACGCAGAGGATTCCGACCCATCAGAAATGGACTGGGAATCTGACTCGGACTCTGGATCGGACTCAGACTCAGACTCGGACTCGGACCCAGAGGAAGACTTCAATGTACTCAGCTCGTGGGGAAACTTGTCGCCCGTCTTCGCCTCTTCTTTTGGCTTCCCTCCCTCTGTCTCCGAACGCGTTCCAGACGAATGCGAACTCACTCAAGTGCACCTAGTGCATCGCCATGGTGCGAGGTATCCTACAACGGGCTCCTCACCCTCGACTTTTCCACCTAAGCTATTGAATGCGACCGTCAATGGAACCGGATTCCGAGCAACAGGCCCTTTGGCATTTCTTAACGATTGGGAGTACAAAGTAAGAGAGAGACACACACTGGCACAAACTTTCGTTTCTGCTTTTTCATATTGACCCATTCGCAGCTCGGAGCAGAAATTCTCACTCCGTTCGGAAGACAACAATTGTTCGTCACCCGTCTCATTAAGTATCATTTATCCAAGACGCTGACCCCGATATCGAACAGATTTGACCTCGGCATCGAGTTTCGTATGAAGTATGGCGAGCTGCTCGAGGAGTTTGCCAATTTGCCGGTCTTCCGGACGACGAGTGAAGCACGTATGGTTCAATCAGCGTACGCCCGAGCCAATCCAAAGGCTTAAACACGATCACTTCAAAAAAGAAAAAGAAACTGAGGCATCTACAGCCAGAACTTTGCAGCCGGATTTTTCGGCGTGCCCGACTTCCTCACCGACTATCGTCAACTGATTATGATCGAGAACCAAGGGTTTAACAACACGTTAGGAGTTTCTTGTGCGAATCACGATACCAACCCTTCCATCAGTGGATTGGGTGGCACTGCTAGCTCTGCATGGGCGAATATCTACTTGCAGAACGCTACTGCGAGATTGAACGGGTTTCTGGATAGTACTGCGAACGGGAGCTTGGTGTTCGATGTTCAGGATGCACTTGCGATGCAGCAGCTCTGTGCGTACGAGGTACGGGGATCATGCCAGTGAATAATATGGGTGATCAGCATGAGTGATATGCTCACTGGCTGGACTCTCACGTATAGACGAACGCACTAGGATTCTCGAGTTTCTGCGACCTCTTCACGCAAGAAGAGTGGGAAGGATTCAATTACTTCATAGGTGTTCCGCCTCTTTTTTCCGATTTCGGTTTGAGTTTCGGATTCGAGCCGTCTAACGACCATTTTGACAGATCTTGGGTTCTGGTACAGCGAAGGCCCAGGAGGTCCGACAGCAGCTGCTATCGGCATAGGCTACGTCGCCGAGCTCGTCTCTCGTTTGACCCAAACTCCCATTGTGGACCACAACTCCACGACCAACTCGACGATCACGGACAATAACGTCACGTTCCCGTTGAACCAGCCGATTTACGTAGACGCGACGCATGATACTGAGGTAGCTGCAAGTGAGTCATAGAATTTTTGGAAAAGTCCTCTCGAAAGTCTTTGACTTTCTAAATAAATTGAAAACCCGCGCGTCGTAGTCACCGTCGCCATGAACTTCACCAGCCTAGCTGGTAACGGACCCCTTCCCATCGATCACGTCCCAGATAACCAAGTACGTCCAAACCTATTCCCCACCAACGATCCATGATGTACATGTATATCGTACCGTTCAAAACATGCACATTCTCACCGACACGACTGACATCGCACGACAGACATACTTCGTCAACGCCATCGCGCCCTTCGCCTCCCGCCTAGTAGGCCAAGTCATGACCTGTCCGTGCCCAACTTCGCCCACAGGCACGGACCAGTACATCCGCTGGGTCCTCAACGAAGGCGTCGTCCCCCTTTCTGGTATCGCAGGCTGTCCTGCACCGCCCAGTGTCACCACAAACACAAACACGAGCACGGACTCCAAGACCCGCTCGTCGACCTCAGACTCAGACTCGGACTCAGACTCGGGCACATTCGTACCAGAATCACATGGACTGTGTCCGATCGCTACGTTCGTCACCGCTATGCGCCGCCGTTTGGAAGAGGTGGACTTTGACTTTGCTTGTAATGGGGACTTTGCGCCTCCTCCTATTGGTGCGGGGGGGATCGTGGACGGGTTGCCGCCCCGGTCTGAGTGAGTGGATGTGCCAAGCTTGTCTCGAAAATTCGAATCGGTCAACTTGAAGAATCAGGGATCAAGAGGAGGTGGGCGTTAGTGGTGGCGGTGAAGTGTACGGTTGCAGCTCAATATGCACGAGTAGAAGTAGGTCAGAATGGAAATAGTCGTGAATTTGAATCTCTGTGCGTTATAAGTATTAAGTATCGAGTACGTGTGTCACGTTTTTCGCAGTTCGCTGCACACTGGGAGAAAGGAACGTGAAAAATAAAACTTCGTTGGATGGGCTACACAGCCACTGACGCGTAAACAACGCGTAAATAAAGCTAGCTAATGCCAATGTCCGCGTCATTGTCATTGTCAGTGTCTGGGTGTACAGGACCAAAAATAGAAAGGGGGGCGGGCTGGGGTGGAGGGTGAGAGAAAAATAGAAAATACGCCCTATTACATACCCATAACATACGCATGATCGTTAGCCTACCAAAACGAACAAGAACAAGAAGAACAAGAAGCCATCGAAAAAGGGTGTTCCCAAGAATCCCGAACCCACTACACATCCGAATCCGAGTCCAACCAACACCTCACTACCCCATTACCTCAACCTCAACCTCACTACCGAGCCGGCGGCCTCCCATCCACGATCCCCCCCGACCCGACAGGCGGCACGCCAATCTCGCCATTACAGTCAGAGTCAAAGTCCACTTCTGCGAGACGCTGCTGCATTGCGGAGATGAAGGTCGTTAGGGGGCAGAGGCCTTCGGATTCGGGGGTGAAGGGTGTAGAGCTGGAGGTGGTGGTAGAGGTGGTGGTAGAGGAAAAGGATGAATTGAGGTTGGACGGGGAAGGACAGCCTGCGATGCCGGAGAGGGGGACGACGCCTTCGTTGAGCACCCAGCGGATGTATTGGGTTGTTGAGCTCCCTGATGACGAGGAGGAGGAAGAGGAAGAGGCGGAGGAAGAGGGGCAGGTCATCACTTGGCCGACCATGCGCGAGGCGAAGGGGGCGATGGAGTTGACAAAGTATGTCTGTGGTCGCGATACGGAGTAAATGTAAGAGTCAAAGACGTTAGAATGGATCCAATGAGATGTCAACGGAAGATGGGAACGGACCTGGTTGTTGGGTATGTGGTCGGTGGGCAACGGCCCGTTCGCGTTCAAAGTCGTGAAATTCATCGCAACGATGACTATCCAAGAAGAAAGGGGACACGGGTTCGACTTTATCAGCACATCCGGTTCTTTCAACTTATCCAAAAAAAAAACCCCCAATAAAATGACTGACTGGAGCTGATATCTGTATCATGCGTCGCATCCACGTATATCGGCTGGTTCAACGGAAACGTCACCTCGCTATCCGTGATAGTCGCGTTCGTGCTCGAGTTGTGGGACGCGATGGGCGTGCCGGTGAGACGCGCGACGAGCTCGGCGACGTAGCCGATGCCCACAGCCGCCGTGGTTGGGTTCCCCGGGCCGTTTCCGTACCAAAAGTCCAGGTCTGAACGGGGTGGTTGAGAAGACATGAGAGGGGAAGGGGGAAGTTAGTGGAGATGGGCGTACCGATGAAGTAACGGAAGCCGTTCCATTCTTCTTGTGTGAAGAGGTCGCAGAAGCTCGAGAAGCCGAGCGCGTTGGTCTGCAGTAGAGATCAGCCACGTCCAACAAGCAAGTGTCAAAGACCGATGAAGAAAGAAAAGGAGAATGTTTGGGTGTCACGTATACAAAAACATATCTACACACCTCATACGCACACGCCATCTGCATCGCAACAGCGTCTTCCACACCAAACACCAACCCCCCACCAGCCCCACTATCCAAAAACCCATTCAACCTGCCCACCGCATCCTGCAAGTACACCTCCGCCCACGCCGCCGCCGCCTCCGACCCGAGCCCGCCAATAGTCGCGTTCAGATCATGGTTCGCGCAAAAGGTTGCGAGCGTGTTGTTGAATGCGGTCGCGGATGAGTTTGCGTAGGTCTCGATAGTGATGAGTTGTCTGTATGCGGTCAGGAAGTCGGGAATGCCGAAGAAGCCTGCGGCGAAGTTTTGGCTGGAGAAACAGATGTCAATTTCATTCTGCTTTCCTCCTTCCATGATGTATAGTTGAGATAGTGGCTCACGCGGATTGGACCATTCGCTCCTCGCTTGTGGTACGGAAGACGGGGAGATTTGTGAAATTCTTGAGGAGTTCGCCGTACTTGACTCGAAACTCGACGCCAAGGTCAAAGCTGGGAGTCCATCATATGTTAGACATGTACAATCAATTTAGCATGATACACGATACACGTACAGCTGCTGCCGACCGAAAGGCGTCAAGATCTCCGCTCCAAGCTACATATTTTCATTGAGCACAAAACAGCTTCAAAAATCTGCTACCAATTGACCTTGTACTCCCAAGAATTCAAAAACGCCAACGGCCCCGACGCTGTAAACCCGGTCCCATTCACAGTCGCATTCAATACTTTTGCCGCAAACCCAGCCGGCGTAGAGGCCGAGGAGCCAGAAGTCGGGTACCGTGCCCCATGACGATGGAGCAAATGGACTTGGGTGAGCTCGCACGCGTCCGGGACGCGTTCAGACACGGAGGACGGGAAGCCAAAGTTGGAAGCGAAGACGGGGGAGAGGTTTCCCCAGGATTTGAGGACGTTGAAATCAGGGTCAGGGAGCGAAGTGGTGTTGTCGACGTCTTCGAATGTGTCTGGCTGGACAAGAGGGAAGGCGGCTGTGTGTAGAGGGAAGAGCGGGATGGGAGCCGTTACGACTTGTTCGGCCTCGTCGCCTGTCGGGGTAGGGCCTGCGAAGCCTACGTCGGATGCGTCGGGGAAGAAGGAGTCGAGGGAGGCGGCTGCGTTTGGGGCATCTGTGGGTGGGAAGAGAAAAGAGGTCGACTGGCCTGGTTGGAAGGAGGATGAAGTCTGGGTAGCATCGACGCATACAGTTAGAGTGAGAGCAGCGAGGAGCCGAAGGAGAGGGAGAAAGGACATCTTTGAAAGTCGACTCGACCGAGTCTCAACCCGATCCTTTTTATTATTTTATACTCTGTGGAATGAATTTGAATTTCAAAGACGGCGGTCAGGCTAATCCCAATCCCTCGTGATCGCGAGCACGTTCGTCCCATCCATCACAAGTACAAGTGCTGCCCATCTGCTTGTTTGTAAATCATAACCATCAAATATCAATAATAATGTAAAAGCACTCACACACCGCGTTCGTCGGCCAGGCCCATCACATCACTCCCCATGCCATTCATTCCCGTTTTAGATCCACCACTGGTACATCTCGCCCTGGATGGGGCCGTCACGGTGCACGGTGCACGGTGCACGGTGCACGGTGCTATTACTGGATCAACTGTTCCCTTCATTTCCGCGTGAGCTTCATGTGGACAGCGATCAAAAATAGCAGGTCTTCGAGATGGGTTGATAGATGAATGGGTTGGATGGTGGTGGAAGATCCTGGGAGGGTTCGTAATCGTGAGGGAAACAGCTCGAGGCTCAGGTTCAAAGAGTCAAGAACACCGTCAAGACAGAGTCCTCGCAAATCCGGTAGATCTACCGTCTACGGGATACTGCGCGCTCACATGACCCCATCGCGTCACTCAACTCTGTTTGCACATCTTTGTCCCAATCAATCACACTGACTGACTGACTGACTGACAGTCATCTCATCTCTCTCTTCCCCCTCCAACTCGTATCACCCACTTTAAATAAAGTATCTATTGCTATCCACAACGTCCGTATACACAAAGCTGGTATGTCGTGCAAGGTATTATGTAAATAAGTGTACATGGATTCAAAATCAGAAAGAAGAAAAAAAAAAGTTCATCACTCACAACCGATGAGACTACGACCGAGAAACTACCTCAACAACAACAGCAGCGATCGAATGAAGAATAAAAAACATGTGCAAAGAATACAGCCCCAGGCAGCACTTCAGAGAACCCAAAGCCAAAGTTCTAATGTAATTGAAAGCCCCGGTTATGCCTCACCCTCACCGCTTCAGGCCTCGTCGACGCATTCGGCATCCCCTCCCAAATCGGATCCACATCAGGCCCATCCAAGTCCCCAGCCCCATCCCACCCCCAACACCACACATGCTCCGGCCCAGGGACAAACCCAATCTCCTCCGCCTCCTCCTCCACAAACAACCGATCATGCGGCCCGAACCAGCTCCTATCTTGCGGGTCCGAGCGCGGGTCGTCCGGGAGGCCCCCGAGGCGAGTGTACCCGCGGATGGCGGAGAGGTTGCGTCGCGGCGGGTGGACGATCTCGAACACTTTGTTGTCGTACGCGAGCTTCACGCGCGGGACCATGATGATGCGGCCGTAGCCCGCCGCCCAGTAGTCGTTGCAGAGAAGAGAGCATTCGGAGGCGGAGCACTCGTTTTGGCGGATACGCGCCATGCGGAAGCGCACGTAGGGGGCGGCGTAGAGGGGTGCGGGGTCTAGGACGGCGATACCGTTCCAGCACGATTGAACCTGGATGGGGAGGTGTCGTTGGAATCGTTCGGAGGACGCTTGGTCGTGGAAGACGTCTTCGAACGGGGTGTTTTCAAGTGCGGTTCCGTTGATGTCGCGAGCGACCCAGTTGTCGTAGAACACAGGTTGACGCTAGCATACAGTATTAGTTCAGCCATAAAAGATAGAAGCGCGTTAGTGGGGAATACTTGCAATTTCGTCATGATACATGTAATCTGCGGCGCAAGTCACGCCGGCGTTCTGTCTTCGGCTCTGCCATATGAGCTCGAGTATGTCGTCTACGCAGGGAAGAATGTCATTCATGAAGATGACGGTATCAAAGTACTCGTTTTCAGAGTCTCTGAGCTCATAAAGGGGTGCCATAGCAGCATTTCGGACTTCCGCAAGATATTCGATTCGGTGCGCGTGGATACCCCTCTTCCTACTACTCGACTTGATGATGACGCGCATACCAACGCTATGCATCAGCGCATCAAAGATCCTAAGCAACGCTTGCGTCTGGTCAGACGACCCGTTCTCATAAATCGACACAAACACGTTCTGGTACCCCACAATCGCCCCAATCTTGAACATGGTCGAGAACAGGTCCGGGATAACATCGAAGGAATTGTACAAGTTGATGGCGAAGAAGTATTTATGGTTCTGAGGTGCCAGGTCCCGTCGGATCCGTTTCGGAAAGGAAGCGGCGTAAGCGGCGTTGGCGGCGTCGTCGAGGCCGTTGAAACCGAGTCCCAGTGAGCTCACCCATGAGGATTTCGAGGACGCTTGGTGTCCTATGAGATGCTCATATCTGTCAATAGCCTGCTCAGCATAAAGCGACTGTACGTTCCGAGTACACTCGCGAGTGTATCTCGGAGTTAAAGTGGTGAGGAGTTCGAGGACGCGCTTGCGCTGCTTGAGCGTGGGGACCGCGATAGGGTGTTTAGGAGCATACGAGCCAAACGAAGAGTGTAAAGTAGACAAACGGCCTCCGCGCCACCCGGACCCAGAGTCTTTGTCCTTGGACGAGTTGGAGGATAGGCGAGCGAGAAGGAGGCCGAGACAGACGCCAATGACGAGGAGAAGGGGCGCAGGCAGTCGGAGGCGGGTTAAAGTGGCAAGGGGACCTCGGCCTTTGAGAGCCATTGATAGGCCTTCAACGTTGGCGTCAGCGTCGGCAGCGAAGACGACGGGGTGGGGCCGGGGACACACAAGTGAGACTCAAGAGTTTGAGCGACAAGCGTGGACGGATGAACGGAACGGCTAAGTGCTGGCGGCGTGTCCGTGGAAAAGGTTTTGGCCGACTTTGAGAAAAAGAAAGCCGCGAAGCGAATTCACAGCGTGAAGAGGTGATCGACGTATTTGATTTATCACATGACTTCATGATGACAGCGTGGGTAAGTCAATACTCTTTGGGCTTATGAACTGCTATACAACAGTACGTAAGCACGCACGATGGTGCAGGAACTCGTAAGGAAGATATTGAGTCGGTCCACGATATCCTCAAGACAAGGTGCGTTTCCAAAGATACTGTCTTTATGCTAGGTTTTGACTTAAGTATTACAGGCTTCAAGAACTCATGTGAGTTTATTTGCATAAGTTGCTGGTCGGAAGCGGTCTTTGGAACTTGGAAATGGCCAAACGTTGGATGGATTGGTGTTGTTGCAGGCCAAAGAGCACGAGCTTTGGGAACTTTGTGCCGGGGACATGAGCACCTATGTGGAAGGATTGGACAATATGGGCTTGAGCTGACGACGTACCGATTTCCTAGATTAAAACATGGCCCAACGCGTCACGATCCGCAAGCGCACTCCGTACAACACAACCTCCAACAGGAGGCGCATCGTGAAAACGCCAGGCGGCAAGCTTGTTTACCAGCACCTCAAAAAGCCTGGAACAGCGCCGAAATGCGGTGACTGTGGTGTTGCTCTCCCTGGCGTACGTGTCCCCCGTACCCACTGTGTATTCTTGGTCGGTTCTCTAACGCAAGGTGCATTTAGATCCCTGCGCTCCGTCCACGCGCCTACGCTCGTGTATCAAAGCGGGTTAAGACTGTCTCGCGGGCATATGGAGGGTCGCGCTGTGGTGACTGTGTCAAGTCACGGTATGTTCATCTTCAACATTCTCTTTGACTTATACTGAGTACACTCTAGCATCCTGCGCGCGTTCCTTGTGGAGGAAGCGAAGATTGTTAAGAAGGTGATCAAGCAATCGCAAAAGCCGGCTGGCAGGAAGTAGATTTCCTCTCTGTTAGATCCTGTACGACTATACGTTCATGCCTTGTTCCTCTCCTGCCATATTATCCCGCTTTCCTACCGTTCGTTTTTTTCGGCATGTATGCCTCATATGCAAATGTGACCGACGCAGACTAGTGAAGTCATTAAGCAGCAACTGCTTGTATGGAGAGCTGTGAAGGACTTAGATTCTCGGACGTGCTCGAGAACGTGCGTGGGTGAAAATCGGTAGTGTCAATAATGGCAAATGCGCGTCGGCTAAAGTTATTACTGGCGCTCTTCTACTCTACCTCTTCCCTCCATCTACAAAATCTTCCAGCCGTCCCTTGATTATCTTTTATCTGACCTCATGGAACGTCGATAGCCCTTGACTTTCAGTTCAACACATTCGTCGGCCGGCCAGGCATATTGGCCGCATTTGAGTCGGTCAAGAAGTAAATAGATTTTCAAATAGCTCATTGGGTTCTTGGAATGTTCCTATAAAAATCACCGAGGAATGATGAAAAAAAGCGGGTCCAAGTTTCTGAAGTCCTTCTCTCTCCTAGGAACTTTCACGGCTCGAGTGAAGGATGAAGCTGTCTAGTTCGAAAGTGCTCCTGGCTATCTGTTTTGTCTCGTCTCCAACATTGGCAAAGAGGCGCGTTCCACGTGCTGAAGCATATTCGGCTTCCTCCTTTGTTGGGTTGAGCACAAGCGCTGGTTTTCCGGTAGCGGAGGCCTCTAATGCTGCAACGGACTACGATTCATATTTCCCTGACGAGTCTGCCGTCAACGAAGCTGGCCCGACACCAAGTACGTTCGTCTTCTATCCTTCACAGACTTGTCCAGCATTACGACTTAACATTCCATTGTTCTTCACGCATAGCTGGAGATGAAGCAGAGCTCCTCGCAACTGCGACTGCCCTCCCCAAAGTCTCGGGCGCATATCCTCTCGTCGACCCGTCGACGACTGGCAATGACTCAGACTCGTCTTCTTTTGACGTGATGAAGAGCTGGGGTAACCTATCCCCGATGTGGTCCCTTGAGTCAGATACGTTCGGGATGCCTGATGCGAACCCACTCGTGCCAGAGGGTTGCACACTAACACAAGTGCATTTCGTGCACAGACACGGTCAGCAGAACTTCGTTATCATCTCTTTCTTGCCATACTATTTATTGACTACGCTTTTGTGCAATGGAAAGGTGCCAGGTACCCGGCCGACGACTCATCATTCAGCGAACTTGGTGCGAAACTGAATAATGCAACTGTTAACGGAACTGGGTTCACTGCGAAAGGTGATTTGGAATTCCTTAATACATGGATGATCAAGGTGAAAGTACTTTATTCAACACGATGACGCTGAAAGCTGAGATTGGATCCGGACCTTAGCTTGGTGGAGAAGTCTTGACACCATTTGGGCGTCAACAACTGTACGTGGACACCGGCCCTAATGACTTCTACTAATCAATAATATTAATGTACTCATATCCAGCTTCAACATGGGTGTGGCTTTCCGCCTAAAGTACGGTGAACGCCTCAAAGGGTTCACTGACTTGCCTGTTTTCCGGACTACCTCGCAAGATCGTATGGTCAAATCTGCGTAAGTCCTTCCATTTTCTCCCGATTCCGAATGCAAAGGAATATAGTGAACGTTTCACTCCCAGTCAAAATTTTGCCGCTGGCTTCTTTGGTGTCCCAGAATTCCTCACGGACTACCGTCAATTGATAACGATCGAGGACTGGACTGACCCGACGAACAACAATACCCTCGCAGCGTATTGTGAGAACTGGGAGCGAATCGGCGACATTGGGGGAACGATGGAGGAACGTTGGGTAGATGTGTATTTGAAAGATACAGTGTCGAGGATAAATGCGCTTATCGATGGTGTCAATTTGACAACCACAGACGTGTTTGCCATGCAGACTGCTTGCGCGTATGAGGTATGCGAAGCCCATCTCTTCTTCCGTAGGGTCAAACTTAATGTGATGTGCAGACCGTTGCTCTTGGAAGTTCGGCGTTCTGCCCCTTGTTCACTGAAGAGGAATGGAAGGGTTACAACTATGCTATTGGTGGGAATATCTACTGAACGGGACAGTGTTTACAGTGCTTATCATTTGGCAGACCTTCTCTTTTGGTATGGGTACGGACCAGGCCACCCAGCAAGTGCCGCGCAGGGAATCGGCTATGTCCAAGAACTCGTGTCTCGCCTTACGCATACACCGATCGCCGTTGCGAACTCGTCTGTAAATTCGACGATTGTGAACAATAACATCACATTCCCGCTCGACCAGCCCATTTATGTTGATGCGACGCATGATACAATGATCACTGTTTGTGAGTTGACTCTGAAAGGTGGCGAACGAGTTCTACGGGCTGACTCGTCGACTAATACACTTAGATCTTATTGCGATGAATATCTCGTCTTTGGCTGCCAATGGACCGTTGCCCACTGATCACATTCCAGAGAATCAGGTATGATGAAGCGTTTATGCTCCTACCTGATAATACGTGCTCAATGCATCTCCTGCAGACATATTTCTCGAACAAAATCGCGCCCTTTGCCGCCCAGCTCGCCGGCCAAGTCATGACTTGTTCGTCCGACTCCGACGCATACATCCGTTGGATCCTCAATGACGCCGTTCTCCCACTAACAGGCGTGAACGGATGCCCAGACAATAAAGACGGCCTCTGTCCTCTCGAGACGTTCGTGGACGGAATGAAGCAACGGATCACCGAAGTGGACTTTAACTTTGACTGTAATGCCAATTACACGTTCTCATTGGACGATGATCAGATTGTGGATGGAAGGCCACCGTTGAGTCAGAGACCGTCGTGATGTCTTATTGGCCTTTAAATAACGTCGCTCGGATTTCGTTCAAAATGTCGGTCTCTTGTACCTCAATCTTCCGTGTTTGGATGCAGCGTGAATACAATGTTCTTATTATTTGTACACATGGGCGTGGTGACATTTATGATTTAATTAAAGCAACTACTGCGCAAAAATGATTGGTGGTTGTGGTTGATCAGCTGGTCCGCTCCCAGCTTGATCCTGATTTTGATTCTTCGGTGGCTTGACAATGAGACCAGCTTGTTGTCTATACGTTAGAGGAGAGTTGTCAAAATTCTAACAAGATCAAGAAAGTCAAACTTTTCCTTACAACTTCATGCGGAGCAGAATCTTGCGGTTTGATGTCTGAATGTGAGCACCGGCTTGGACGGCGCGGTTGAATAATGCCATGCGCTGGTCAACAACGTTTGCTTGCAAGATCTGGTAGCAAATGACTTCAATGCCTACCACACTGGTTGACATATGCCTTTCTTACCTTGTTACGGCTGTCAATTCTGCCTTTAATGGAACCACTCTCGATGAGCCCAATGATGTGCTTCTCAAGTTTTGCTAACGGTATCCCGAAGGCCGCTGACATCCTGTCCAGCTTGACGGTTGCAAAAGGCTGGAAATAGAGTACGAGCGCTCGGTCACGGATGAGGTTGGTGAGATTGTGAATGTGGGGGGCGAGATGGATGTCAAGTCGGTGACGAGCCTAAGGGGGGAAAGAATTATGAGTAAATCAGAGAGGGCAAAAACCAGGCCGAAATCAGGCATACGGCGTGTTTGTCCAGTAGTTCCAAAACAGTTTTGAATTTACTGCTCATGTATGCCGAGACGAGTTCGCGGATGTACGGCTCGTGCTCCAGATAGATGGAGAAGGTCTCGCTTTGGAGCAATTGTGCCGTTATTGCCCCTCGACTTAGTGTTGCAAGAGCACACAGTGTCCCGTAGATGGCTATATCTGATGGCGTTATAATCTGAGCGATGTCAAGTAAGCCAGGTTCTTGACACAGCGAATAGGATTACTCGCCTTTCCGTTCCAGTCTTCTAAATAGACCGGGGCACCCGCCTTCAAAAACGTGATAGCAGCTTTCTCGTAAAAGCCTTGACCGAGGTGCGATATGCCATTGGCAACGTCTAGTTTGACCCTAAACTTGTCTTGCTCGACGGATGGAGCCGGTGCAGATTTTTTGTGTGCAAGTTGAGGTTTGGAGGCTGAGCCGGATGCGCTTGAGCTCATCGCTTCAAGCGCATTCTCGGCCTTAAAGGTGAAGGACGGAAGGGTGGGATATGTGCGTTGTTCGATTGCAAGCTAAAAAAAAAGAGCAGGATGCGCCATTAGAACTATGTTTTGTTTAGAAGATTCAACCACCCACCTCAATCAATGAGATGCTGATGTCTAGCATGGATGGCCCGAGGGTTGGTGAACAGTTCTCCCGCGCCTTCACGTAGTTTTTCAGTGCAGCACCTTCATCTCCAATACTACGGTGGAAATGCCCCAGATCTCGATGAGCCATCTTATGCACTTATCAACTACGCGTTGTCGAGATCTACGAAATACGACTCACCCGAATGCTTTCTTTAATCGAGTTGGCAGTATACGTCTTCAATTCCACGTCCAACTTGGCCTTCTCGCTCGCATTAGCCTTCTCAGTTGTCGCCAACCATCTCGGATCCACTTCTACCCGAGTCTCTCCTGAAGACATAGCATTATTGAACAGCTCAACAGCATGTCGGTAGAGGCGGATGTCGCGACCGGCTTTGAGGCGTTTCTCGGCCAAAGAGAACGTCGTGGTTGCAAGGGATGGGCAGAATTCGAGAATGTAGAGGAGCCTGTAAATGGCTGTACGTTCTGAAATCGGTATGAGCACGGAACGTGATCGCGCAAGAACAGGATATACGTACCTGAGTAAGCGGAAATGTACGATTCGACATCAAAATGATGAGCCTCGTCAACCGTCACCACGATAGGTCTTTTCTCGTTTGCGCTCGATTTTGGTTGGGAAGAGCTCGAATCTTCAGCTGCGATATCTGGTATATCAATTTCCATGGTTGTCATGAACGTTTGGGGAGTAAAGAGGCTCTGAGTTTTAGTGGTTTTGGATTGGATTGGATGGAAGCAGACTCGCCGCAGCCGCGCTACCGCGTGAATGCGCCTTCTGGGGTACGTGCACGTGCAACAAACGCGTACGTCAGTGTGGCGTCAAATACTAAAAAATAGCAACAAGCATGACACAAACATTTTAGATGGAGTGTCCACACAGAGTTTAGAAACAACCAAAACACAGCGTTACGAAGCAACGAGCAAAGCACATAGTGATTATTATATATCCATATAGGAAAAAAATAAGCTCCTGAAATTTAGCGACAGCACAAAAAAAGTATCGCCAACAAAATGGCGAATGCACTTCCAATCCATAATCCAAAATCACTCGAAAATGAATTCACTTCAAACTCTGGAGAAAGGGGCGGGTCAAGGCTGACGATTACGGATGAGAGCTTTCCGGGAATGTTGTCCTGTGTCAAGATTGAGAGCGTCTGCCGTGACTCGTCATAGGTATACGTATCGGATGACCCTAGGCCATGTACAAGCACACGACGCCCTCTAGCGAGCAAAGATGGGAAGTAGATCTCTGTCTCATTCGATGTCAATTCATGTGTCGTAATGCCGGTAGGTGGTTGGATCGTCGTCGTGGAATGCGAGGCATCCGTCGATTTCGACGGTATAACCCATTCGAACACGAAGCTACCGGTATTCATTTCGTACTCAAACTTGGTTGGTATTCCGGCGACCTTAGCCGGATACGGCCTAACGACAGCTCGAAGAATGCGCCCGCCCTCGTCCAGGCTAGTTGATAATTGATCGATCGCGGGCTTGAAACTCGCTCGACTGCGACTAAACCACGAGAAATTCTCGCCGTTCCAGTAGTCCCCTTGGGTATCGTCATTATCGGGATTATAGTTCCAAAGTCTAATATATGTTGTCCTCAGAGATTGTGCTATTTGTCTAATTAGCCAAAGACGTACGTGTATCCAACAAGACTTCTTTCGAGACCTGTTATCATGGCATCCATCATTCGCGATTGCCAGGTGAAATTGTTTGTTCCGAATGCTTCTCCGTGACTGTAAACGCGTCAATGTCAAAATCCGAACCGTCTACGACAAGATCTCACTTCATGTCCATAGGGATGCCACACTCGCCGACCAGAACAGGGAGTTCGCCAATCGAATGGTAGCTCGACTCGACGATGTTGCGGATTTGCAATGAAAAGTTCTGTCGAGCGCCTTCCTGGCCCCAATAAAATGTTTTCAACGGGAACATGCCCTGAGCGACTTGCATTAGCGCAGAGTACACCGACGTTACAAAAACTGCCTACCCTAGACAGGCCCTGTACGTTGACAGAGAAGTTTCCAAAAGCTTTTTGGAATAATCCGTTCAAGTCATACCTATAGCAGAAGATGACTGCTTATTATTTGGATTATAAAAAGAAATTGATGGACGTACCAATGTGGTGAGTATACAAAGTTAGTTGGCCGTCTTTCGGGCGTCCAGGACGAGGGGCAGAACTGTGAAGGTTTATTTATTCATAGGATTGTTTGAAACATATTCTATCACTTACCTCATTGGGGATTGGTTCTGCAAACACCAACTTGTCGGGTGAGGATACAGAGCGCACCGCTTCCGACCACCGTTGAATCAAAGGGAAGTAGAAATCAGTGTACCAATCTATCTAAACACTTTTGAACATTCTGTTTCCGTGCTGGGATTGTTCTCGAAATCATACCTCGCTATTTGTCGTTGGATTCTTCGTGAAATAAGATTCCCTCAGGACAATTGCCTCATTCTTGCGTTTGTCCCATCCCCATACACCATGCATCTCCCATAGGCATGAGCCACTTGTCGGACCGTCAGTGCGCCAGACATTTATTCCCTCGGAGTTTAGAAGCTCATAGCTCGTCAACTTGGTCGGCATAGGGAATGATCGTGTGTAATGAGGTACACGGGTTGCATGACCAGTTCCAAGCGCAAACGACTGAAGTGGTGATGCTGTCGTAGGTTTAGAACCTCGGGCTTGCGAGTAGATATACATCAACTTACGGACATGTGCCAGATGGAGGTCAGTGTTATAGTCAAAAGAATGCATGGATTTGGCCGCAATATATCCCCTGTGGGGTTCGTTCATCATCTAAACGAATAGCTCTGTTCAATTCTCTCTGATCCATGTATCACGAACGCAGCGCACACCTGAAAGCCAACAACAGCATCAAGTTCTCCGACAGTATTTGCAAGTATTTGCCAAGCCTTCAGAAATTTGTCCTGCAGATATCTTTGGATGGGAACACCATCGATCGCCAGCTTCGGTGCAAACACATCCCCCGCCCAAAAACATGTTGCGACAGTTGCCGCCGCTAGCTTTTGGTACCCGCATGGCCATAGTCCACGTTCGTTTTCAACGTGACCTCCGCCTTTCACACCCTTCAGCCAAGCAGCGCCAGCGTCCTCAAGTTTATGGATGTCGAATCCCACAGCGGATATGGTCCACGCAGGGGCACCAGATCCACCCGTGTAACGTGACCACACATCTTGGTGCATCACCACGAAGGCTGCCAGGCCGTACTCTGGGAGCATGGACAGTAACTTTTTCAAGTAGTCCAGATAATCGTAGTCATATTCCCCGCTGAAGAATCGTTGCTGAGTTGCCGCACGCATGAAAGTAATTCACTGACTTACGGCCCAGTATGCTCTATGGCTTCCCATGTGACAAGGAATCTGACTTTTCTTTATTTAGCGGTTGAATGTTGAATACGGTCAACTATCCTTACTGAAAGTGAGTCCCCAGCGTCTGAGCCTTGCGAAATGCTGTGGAGCCTCTTCTAAGGGAAATGGCCTGCCGACAAACGTTACATCCTCATGTCTGTCCGGAAAGACCGCATTGTCGTCGTTCGTGGGACTAAGGCAATTCAGTATGTGTATAAGATTACTCAAAAAGCAGCACTCACGTTTTGCTTGCACCGGACACGTTCACACCTCGCAGTCCACAGACCCGACCGTGCTTATCGATGAAGTGCCTCCCGCTTATTCTGATACCACCAGTCGTACTTTTGCGCCAGTCGTGAGCAAAAGACGGGCCAGATCTGGTCTGCGCCTCTGATGTTTTTGAAGCATCGACCTGATCGAGTCGGGAATTGCAGATGCGTGAGCATCAGAATGGAGTGCAGACCGTTCTGCAAAACATACGTTAGGTTGAGAGAGCGTAGAATTTCTCCTATCGTCTACCAGCACGTAAGATGCGTCCATGCTGACGGTTGGCCTCGAAGATGCGTTCTCCAGCTTGAGCTCCTTCAGGAGTGAATCACAGTTCCTTCTGTCGCTACGCGTTGCTGTTGCAGGCGCGACGCAATAGATCGACACGAACTTTACCGTTCTGAATTCGCTGAATTCTCGAGAGGCTCACTGTAACTGCAATAGAATTTAATTCCGACAACGACCTCGAAGTTTCCTTCTGTCTGTCCTTTTGACCTTTGATATCCAAATTTCATGTCATTCAGGACGCAAAAATCAATCACTGAAGCTCTTCCAGTGTGATGACTTAATTAGTACGTGCTCGAGATTCTCTCACATCGTCGCAAAGTGCGATGCCGCGGAGCAACGAGTTTCATCAATACCATCGCTCGCGAATGGAAGGCGCTGCAGAACGAGGAGTCTAAAAACCGGTCGCTCCAGCTTTGCTCATAATAATCAACGGTTCGGTTGTGATGTATCCGGGGGCCGGGAGTGGTGTAGGCCGTGTGTCTCGGAAGATGTTTCGGTGCCCAAGCGGCGAGAAAGAAAAGTCTGAGGGCTTTCATTCGACTCTGCATGTAGGTTTGCTCCAGTGTTGAACGTGAGCCCTGAAATCCAATGACAACGCCGTTTGTTTCTCTGCAGCTCAAGTACACGAGGGTTTCATTCGCTACAAAATAGCGTTTACATGTACATGCATATGTACAAAATGTGCAGTGGGCTGTGCACAAGGACTTGAAGAAGCGTTGAGATGCGCAGTGCAATTGCATTCAATCATCGGCTTTTTGTGCGACCCTCGCGCTCATGCACGCGAAGCACTTTTAATGCAGTGGGGAAACGAATCGATTATAAAAGGAGTTCTGCAAGATGGCGGATGCTAATAAACAAACCTTTCAAGTCCCGTCAAAGACTCCTAACCCCCAACCCCTCAAATGCCCCACACGAGTCATTCGCAAAGTTCCTCGAGTAAGTTTTCTACTATTAAATCGCTTGCTCCATCACGTTTATTTAGAAATGACACTCAACTCAGGCGAATCAACGCTGTCCCCTAATACAGCATTTCTACCATCAGGCAGAAATGACGGTGATCGTAATCTCAACAATGGTCTACCTGCGTATGAACCGAAGGTCCCCAGTCTCGATGCCTCGAGAGTTGATGTGCGAGTCTTAGAACGACCTATCATCCGCACACCATCGCCAACGCCTTCAGAAACCGAGTTCTTGCAAGGGAAGAGGAAATCAGAATGGGAAAAGATGAAGCATAAGGAATACTGGCTCAATAGACAGATGTTAGGTAAGTACTTCACCCCCGTTTTCTCTATCACCATAATGACATGTTCGAATAGTGCGTTTGATAATTTATGGGGTAGTCCTCGCGTTCGTTATTGCGTTCGCCGTTCTCCACGACAAGATCATCAATGCACTCGAACCAACTGCAGCACACCTTAGAGAGTGAGTAAATCTTTGATACGCATATCGATCAAAGCTTATGTCGCTTGCTAGAATGCCTGCGGGGTGGTTGATTCCAATAGGCATATTTGTAAGTTCAGTCACTTCCTTATGTTTACCTTACTTTATATTGATTCTTTGCAACGAAAGGTGGTCATTTCTTTCCCTCCTGTGAGCTCCAGCGCTTTCTTTTTGCCAAATGCGCTGCTGAACCACTACGAAGTTGTTTGGTCACGAAATTCTAGCAATTTTGTGTGGTGTAGTGTGGGGCTTTTGGATTGGCTTCGGAATCACCGCGGCGGGAACGTTGTTAGGTGAAGTAGCCAATTTCTTGTGAGTGGCCGTTGCATCGTGTACCTGGCGTATGCTCCCTTTCTCATGCACGCATTTATTCCAGCGTATTCCGTTACTTCTTCTACGAACGCGGCCAGAAATGGGAAAAGACGAACCTTTATTACGGTTCGCTCGCTATCGTTTTGCGGGAGGGCGGTTTCAAAGTTGCACTTATGGCGAGATACAGCTATATTCCGTCTCATAGTATGTTTCTCTTCAGTGTATATGGAGATCTTTTCTGACAGCGTTCGACGTAAGTTCTTACAACGGTTTTCGCTACATGTGGCGTAAACTTTTGGATCTATCTTTCCGCAGCGGTCCTTTCTCTGCCAAAACAGGCCGCGCTGATTCTTATTGGACAAATTGCCGAGAAAAACGATGAAGGTGCGTCAATGTGTTTTGATTTCGCGGTTGGTTGACTTGATAATTCACCTTCTTTGGTGCATAGGAACGGAGACAAAGACGGACAGAGTCGCCACCGCAGTCGTCATCTCGATCACAGTCGTAGTCACCATTATCGCCGTGAGATACGTCAACGCAAGGACAAAGGCTATCAAGCCCAAAGTTGTTTACATGAGACGCAAAGAGAGGTTCGATTTTACTTTTATTGAAATGTATTCTCGAGCTTACAATATCCATGCGACAGGCAACGTCGGCTCGAACAAGAAGGCACCAACGCACCTGCAGAGAGCAACACTAACGCGGCCTATGACATTGAACTCGGACAGCCACGTTCTGACTTGCGTATGCCTGCACCTCGCCACGCGTCGCCCTTCGATGACCGAAGCTCATCTTTCGGACTGCCAGCCTTCCCTTCACAGTTTCAAGCGCCGCCTACGCAAACGTACTACCCTCCACCTGACGTACATACAAGCACAATGCGGTAGGACAGACAAATTTTGATCGTCTAAGGCCTGATCGTAAAAGATTGGGCAATGTGTTCGAGTCCAATATAAGTGGGGCTTGAGATGACAGGTTTGACCAAGTGTAGCGTTGATGATACCTAGCGCAGATGAATATTTTCTTCGTTGATTGAATTTCATTAGGACCTCGACTTACCATTGTTGTAGAGAGATGAATTTCTAGTACAGATGCATGTATATATATTGACGGACTCCAATAACAGGGTCATTCCAACTTGAAGGGCCTCGGCTTCTTTCTTTTATCTGGCTTATACCGCGAGCTTCAAGTTATATTGTAGATTAGTATGCATCAAATAAAGCACGGGCTAGCTTGTGGAACGTGCACCAAGATGAGAGGGTATGATGTATTACCCACAATGGAACAGCACATCACTTTCATTTATTTTTAGGGTTGATTTGTGTTTTCCGATTAGAGTTCGTTTCAAGCCGGGGACTCGGGTGAGGTGAGGGCAAGGTGCGAGGGATACTTTAAGACTTAGTGCCAGTAGGTAAGCAGATCGACACCAGACATCTCAATCGACAAGTTGGACAACCCACCCAAACGCCCCGTCGTTCCGACTCTTCTATCCATTGATTCCATCGCACTAACTTCCGTATTTTCGAATTGCCTCCCATATCAGCCCTCATAGCTACGGTAGAACTATCGCTGTTTAGTTTTGCTCCGCTTGCCTCAAAACTTGATGTGTCCTTCTCGCGTTTGCTTTTGATTTCGTCACCCGTAAACTCAAGGCGCTGCAAACACGGGATCTAAACTGGACGCGCCGCAGTGACCTGCAAAACTGATGCATCCTGGGCTTGGAAGCTGTGTCTGAAAGTCAAGGAGCGCTCAAGCTTTGTTACGGAAAGGCAAACTTCCCAAATCGCACATTGGTGCGTCACTGATGGGTCCGTAACCCACTAATACTTGCTGACAGAATCACTCTCTTCTTTGTAGCCCAAATACTCACGGTCTTTTTCTTTACGACTAAATGTTGTGAGGAAGTTCATACGATCAAGTATGGGCTGTGCGCAAGGTGCAAGAAAATTGTGCTGCGCAGTTCATTTTGCATATTTGGATTCACCGGCATTTTGAGCGACTTCCCCGCATACGAAGCTCCTCACCGTTGTGTGAAAAGGAAAAGGATTATAAAGAGAAGTGCATTGGGATGGTGTATGTCGATATTCGTAACCTTCGAGATCAACCAAAGTGCTACATTTGCTCTAAATGCCTCATACGAAACATTCTCAAAGTTCTTCAAGTACGTGTTCTATTGCCAGAGCCTTCAGGCAGTCATAATTTTCGAAATTACTTACTATAGGCGGTCCTATTTTTTTTAAATAACGCAGCTTTCCTACAACCCAGCAATGATGACGAAGGAAATAAGTCCGTTACTAGACTGTCTGATTATGAGCCAAAGGTCCCGAGTCTTAACGCTTCGAGAGTGGAAGTACAAGTATTAGAACGACCTATAACTCGCACACCATCGCCAACACCCTCGGAAAACAATTTCCTGCAAGGGAAAAGGAAGACTGAATGGCAGAAGATGAAGCACAAAGCGTACTGGCTTAATAGAAGAACGCTAGGTGAGTCCCCTCCCCTTTTCACTTATTTTTATTGACTATAATGACCTATTTTATTTAGTTCGATTGTTAATCTACGGGATAGTTCTCACCTTTATTATTGCTTTTCTTGCCTACCACCACAAGATTATACATGCTCTCGAACCAACTGCAGCACACCTTCGAGAGTAAGTAACCGTTAATATGCTTCGTTATTTTAATTTAAAATACTTGACAGTATGCCGGCGGGTTGGCTGATCCCAATTGGCATCCTTGTACGTCCAGCATGATTTCTGCGCTTATCTGGAACTTATCTCGACCTCTCGTTTCCAAAGTTGGTCCTTTCTTTCCCTCCTGTAAGCTTCAGCGTTTTGTTTACGTCTCGAAGATCAAGCTGAAATATTGTGGTAAGTTATTCGGACACGAAATCATAGCAGTTCTGAGCGGTGTAGTATGGGGTTTCTGGATTGCTTTCGGAATCACAGCGGCTGGGACATTGTTAGGCGAGATTGCAAACTTTTTGTGAGTGGCATATATCCTATGCAATCAGCTTGTACTGATATGTGCGATCGCACTAGTGTATTCCGTCACTTCTTTTACGAACGCGGCCAGAAATGGGAGAAAAGAAACCTGTATTACGGCTCACTCGCTATCGTTTTGCGGGAGGGCGGTTTCAAAGTAGCACTTATGGCTAGATATAGCTACATCCCGTCCCATCGTACGCTTCTCTCCTCAATCCCTATTAATATGTTTTCCTCACGACCCTATAGTTCTTACAACGGTCTTCGCTACATGCGGCATAAATTGGTGGATATATTTGGCTGCGGCCATCCTTTCGCTGCCAAAGCAGGCCGCGCTAATTCTTATCGGAAGGATTTCAGAGAAAAAGGATGAAGGTGCATTGCTCTATCTCTATTGTAATCCTACTAATAATATTGACTCTCCTCCACTTTTCGCACCTAGGAACGGAGACGAACACGGATAAAATTGCTACTGGAATTGTCATCTCGATCACAGTCATAATCACCATCATTGCCGTGAGGTATGTCAATGCAAAGACCAAGATTATCAAACCACATGTCGTATATATGCGACGTAAAGAGCGGTATGCTTATATTCTTTTCGCAACGTACTTGAAATCGAAGTCTGATTGTATCTATACTGCAGGCAACGCCGGCTCGAACAGGAGGGCACCGTTACACCTGCAGAGAGCAATAGCAATGCGATTCAGGACATTGAGCTTGGAGAAGCGCGTACCGAGTTGCGCATGCCTGCGCCCCGACATGCATCTCCTTTCGATGAACGAGGCTCTTCTTCCGGACAGACAACTTTACCCTCACAGCTTCAAGCGTCGCCCACGCAAACGTATTACCCGCCACCTAACTTGCAGACAGCAGGAACGCGGTTACCGTAGTACGAGTACGGACTGGAGTGATTTGTCAAAAGCAAGTTGCCGAAACCCGATCGTAGGATTTCGGTCAATTAAGTCCGAGTCCGCCTCAACTCGGGATTTTTGCTGATTGACAAAATGAGTGTAGTAGTAGAGAAACTCAGTGCAGACGCAGACGGACATTTCCATTGCTTGTAATTGTATATTTGGGACCTCACAAGTTGATCGTATTGCTGTTGTAGATAAATGTTTTTTCCACCTGGATGTATAAATATTTTTCTTGAGTTCTAACAACCGATGAACGCCGTGTGTAAGGTTGGGAATTGCGCAAGGCGCAGCTTATTCAGCGAGTATTGATCAGTCGTGATGTCAACGATAAAAAGAGATGCTCTCCTGTGATAACGCCATCTTCCTCTCTTTCTCCCCACCAACCAGCACGACCAATAACACTAACTTGGTAACTAAAAACAACATGGGTGTAAGTCTTCTTCCCGTGTAGTAGTCAATGACTTCCTTCTCTGTGGCTTAGAGCCCAGAGGAATTTGTTTCTGTCATCTCCCCAATGCGCATATACCCACCATGTTGTGGAACTGACGACGCTTTTCGCACCCAGCACGAACTTCCACCCCTTCCCTACCAGTACAATGCTCTCGAACCATACATCAATACCGAAATTATGACTCTCCACCATACTAAGCACCACCAGACGTATGTCACCGCGCTCAACGCAGCTGAGAAGAAGTACGCCGAAGCGACGACCCAGAAGCAGCGCAGCAACCTTTTCGCCGCCCTCCTCTTCAACGGCGGTGGTCACATCAATCACAGTCTGTTCTGGAAGAACCTTGCTCCCGCGAAGGAGAATGGCGGCCGCGGTGGTGTCTTCGAGGAGAGCACGCCGTTTGGCAAGGCGGTTATCGCTGAGTATGGAAGTCTCGATGCGCTGAAGCAGGAGTTCACCGCGAAGACGCTGGCCATTCAGGGGTCTGGTTGGGCCTGGCTCGTATGTGCTCTGTTCCGATGTACTCATTGAGCCCAAATCTTACCTTTGCTTGTTAAGGTTCTCGACAAGAGGTCCAAGAAACTCGATATTGTCACCACCCCTAACCAGAACCCGGTGGACGAGAAGTACAGCCCACTCATCGGTGTCGATATCTGGGAGCATGCCTTCTACCTTCAGTACAAGAATGTCAAGCCTCAGGTATGAATGCTGTTGTATCGATTTAAATGCTTATCATTGAAATATGGCTGACATCTGATCCAGTACATGGAGGCAATCTGGCATGTTATTAACTACGATGAGGCTTCTAAGCGCTACGACGCTGCTCTGAAAGGCCAGGATGCGGCAGAGGCGGCTGTAGAGATCGCGAAACTCTAAACAATGGTGTTTGAAATTTGTAGCGAAGAGAGATCTCTCATAGCATATGCGTTCCTTTGTACCACTACCAAATAGTAAAATCGCAAATGTGCCTTGTTCCATTAGCTCGAGTAAATGCTCGTACAACTGATTGACGTCGTGCGAGTTCTTATCTACTGCGTGAAGTCGACACAACTCTCATAAGTCTGACCGTTGCTGTAGGCACTATACGTCAAACCGGCGACAGGATTAAAAAAAAGAATTATAAAGACATAGATGTGGAAAGGACTTACTACCACCACCACTGAATTGCACATGCACCGGGCGAAGCACAGGCTGAGCTTAGATCAGGGATAGTCACGCTGAAATTGGCTGTACCCGGCGAATTGCACCAATGTATACATTTACCACCGATTCCGAAGGATTAGAAGAGTGATTAGTGAATGTAAGGCTATCGAAGGAAAGAGGGGCATACATTCGTTCTTTGGCCACTCAGATGGACCAAGGGACTCGTTGGCATACACAGGCCAATTGAAAATCGGGTCGCCGATCGTAGTCTGGGAGGCAAGGTCTACCTGAGAGATAGAGAGGATATCAGGGGAAGGACCTTCAATGATTGTGATATACCACGCACGACGGAGACGTTCTATAGTAGGATGTGAGTGCTAAACAGTTTTGAAGTAGAGGCTAGAAAACAGCAGAGTGGACAGACCGCATATCCTGTGTGATGCGCTACGAGGTTGATATGGAAGTCTACAACGTCTCCCGCTGCATAGTTGCGTATGTTATCCGCATTGTCTTCAATCTACGAGCACCGTGACAAAATTGGGTACAAAATGACGTTTAGGTTTCATCCATACGCACCGAAGCACCTCGACAGAAATACAGTGGGCAGGCTTCAGCGTCATACGAAGAGTTGCCAATGGCCTTCTTAACGGCGTTCTCTATAGGACCGGTCAAGTCTGGAATAAAGTTAGCGGTACGCAGGTGAAGGCTAGAGAGAAGCAAGGCAGATAATGGATGGTTGCAAAAGGGTGCGAGTCGAAACGAACCATCCGTGAGCACATCAAAGACCATCTCTCCGCAGGCTGCTTCCGCGACAGAACCGTACTAATTTATTGCATACATTTGACATGAGTGCCCTAGGTAAGCAAATGTGGATAAATACCTGTCTCGAGGTAGGTGTCGTGACAACGCCGTGGCCATTGACTTGCAGGACTGTGACCATACAAAAGAGGACACAAAATACCAGCAGATTGGGATGCCCTTGAGGGATACGAGACATTCTGACGCCACAGAATACAGGACTGAGTGTTGGCGATTACCAGTCCATGCCGGTTGCCTTTTTATACCTTGGGGATCCTTGCGAGAGCTCGATACAAAAGAAACGTAGCGGCCCGATGTCTGCAGAACGGTCCGTCAGAAATACAAGTCATCAGATGAAAGAGCGCCAAGACGGGAAATCTTCGCATTACGGCTGAAAGATTAATTTCATCATTGAATATCGAAGCTGCGCGCGATAAAGTTGTTGTCTTTCTTCGCGAAAACATAATGAGGCTTGATCGTATGCCAGTCAGAGGCCAGTAATAGCCCTCTCAGCCGAGGGAAGTACTTTGGAATTGTGGACGTATATCCGAGAGGGTATTGGCTCATTTAGCTGACCACGTTACTTGTGACTCGTATGAATTTGGAGGATTATCGATTGATAATTGCACAGGAGTGTTCATTTGATCCTTTTCTTCAGTCGTTACAATATGACATCTACTGTTGAGGCAGGTTCGTTAGATAGAGATCGAGGCGCGTGGAAGGTACTTACAGATAATTTTAAGCTTCCAGGCGGGAACATCATTTCCAACCAGAGGCACTCGGTCACGAACTCAAATCCTCCTTTGCCTCAGGTACTCTCCAGATATCCAATCCGGCCTCTCCACCAACGGCAAGGATTCCTTTAGTCCAATCCAACCCCAACACCTTCGCGTCTCCTCTTTTCTCAGCCGATACACCTTCTCCATATCTGAAGCTTGAAATCGCCCCCTTCACGCTCCTCACATCCCACACCCGCACAACAGCATCATATGCCCCACTGGCAAAATGATGCTCGTTTGTTGGGGAAGGTGCCAGAGAACTGGGCATAGCGTGCTGTGCAAGGCTTACGGCAGATATAGAAGCAGAAGATGAGCCAAAGGAGCGCGTGTCTAGTACGCGGATAGCGCGATCTGTCGAAGCAGTGATGAGGAGGTGAGGATCTGAAAGGTGTTCAAGAGCGAGGAAAGGGGCATCAGCAATGGGGAGAGTATGCGAGCAAACGCCGACTTCAACATCCCACGAGCGGATTGTAGAGTCCAACGAGCAGCTAAACGCCTCTTTGTCCTCTTGCCTTGAGAACGCTACGTCTGTTACGCGATTTGTATGACTTTTCAGAACGGAAAGCGGAGCTTTGCGTCGTGGTACGGGCTCCTCCCCGCCGTTTATCCGTCTTCGTTTTTTTGACTTGGTCTCGCGATCACCTAAGTTCAAAGATGGCAACGGAGCTTCGTCCTCTTCAGGTATGCGAGTATCCCATAGGCCCACAACTCCGTCCCAACCAGCTGTCAATAGTTTGTCCATTCTGGAGGATGATTTGATAGACGATACGGGGGATGTGTGTAAATGAAGACACGCCAAAGCTTTGGTCGAGACCTCATCGAAGGTTGATAGTCGAGCAGTTCCATCATGAGATGCACTGGCCACTAGCATGTCCGAATCGATCAAATTGGGTGACTCTAAGTCACCAAGTACACAAATTGACGTGACAGCTGCGGTGTGCCCCGGAATCGTTTGAAGGAGCGACTGGGAGGAGTCGAAGACCCGGATCATGCCGTCGTAAGACGCTGTCAAGAGCTTTCCTGACAGTGTGCAGGAGACATCTGTGACCCAGTCGTCATGCGGGATGCTTGCAGAGCGGGTCGGCGGCATAAGCGATTCTACATATTCGATCTCGAGCGTTTCTTCCTGTTCACGAGTTCAACAACTATTAGTCCCTTAGAGATGCAAATCGGGCAGGCAGGTAGCGTTAAACGTACCACTCCGGTACCGTGACCTTCACACCAGTCTAGCAATGACGATCTCAATAGCTCGGAACGGACAAGAAAGTCGAATGGAACAGGTTGGGTCAACGAAAGCGCTTTATTGACAAGTTGGGAGAGCTGGTAGCGCTTCCATGATATGGGGATCATGAACTTTTGCGAAGGTAGCGCATAAGGAGTCTGAGTCGTGAAGAACACGGGCACCGTTTGCGTATTAACCGCCATGACTGTTGTGGGTGTAGTAAAGAATAAGGAGTCGTTCGTTGACAAGCCCCGCTCACAAAAAATGGCTTCCCCAAATTTGGAAACATTCAAAGCACGTGACAGTATTTACGAGTAGCGAATCGAGTAAGCCACAATCAAACTTATCTGAGGTCTGAGGACGGCCGGTTGCGAGACCCGCGTCCCATTCAAAATGAGAATGGTAAAGGAAAACTCGAAATGTGATACGTACACGAAAGGACACTAAATCGTTCCAGATATTTCGTATACAAGACAACTTACTACAGGGTATGCATATCAAAGCTTGGGTAAACGTTAAAAGTACATATCGTGTTCCATTACACCCGCCACATAGCTCTGTCAATCATTATCATATATCTTCCTCTCCTTCTTCATCCCAGTCAACGGCTTCCAGGGCTGCTTCGCCCTCCGCTTGCAATTTATCTAAGCCTGTAAGCTTCTCGAGGAAACCAGGTTCATTAAACGCATTCAAGAGAATCTTGAATCCATCCTTCTCGTAAGCTCTCAGTACCTAACGAAATTGTTTGTACGCAGTAATGATAGTATAATATAATGACAACGCACCGCCTCGCTGCATCCCGTACACTTGTCGTACGATGCGCCAACGATAGGCATCGTACGGAACTGCGCTAGGAAACCGCGTAGTTGATGAGGCACAATACCCAAGACACTCTTGAAAGCCGCAGAGGCTTCGTCTTCGTTGTCTTTGAAGTCCGGAGGAGGGGCCGGCGCGTGAATACTGAATAAGTAATGAGAACAATTAACTCTAAGTTGAAGCGTGAGCACTACTTTACCCTTTGGGATGTTGCAATACAGACACAAGAAGCTCAACAGCGGTCGCAGAGGCTATCGCTGCTAAGCCAGGCCGGGTGACGGTGCACATTTGGTCGAGCGTACGATCAGTGAGCGACTACACGTATATTAGGGCACCCGACAGTCAGATTTTGAGTGAAAAAACAAACATCAGCAGGTGCTACAACGTCATTGCAATAGTAGCAGCCAAGAGCTGCCGAATCAGATACGGTGGTACGAGCCCCATGTCGCATAACAAGATATGAATCGAAACCAAGGGCTGCGTTTAACACAATCTGAAAACTTGTCAGCAAGTATTCTGCAAGATGCAAACGTTGAGGAACCTTGTTCTTAGCTTTGCCGAGCATTGTGGGCAACCATCGGCTCTCGCGTGAGTCCATAAGAAGGAACACTGCATCATGATCGTCAAAGAGCCTTTCGAGCTTTTTAACGTCGGCCTGTACATGGTCTATACTTCCTGGAGGTACAGGGTGTCCAGGCATAGGTATACCCAAGGCAATGCCTTTTGCATTCTATGAAATCTTAATTTGCAATTTAGGTGACAAGGCGTACTTTAACTTACGACACCGGGAAAGATACGCTTTAGCGCGTCCGCAGCACACTGTGCCTTGGCTTTTCCACCTTCCAAACAATCGCCAAACTCGAAGAGAGGTTGGCGCACGGGGTTGCTAAACGAGACCGTCGCACTGTCTACGAGTGTAATGTTACGAACACCCCAACCCAAAAGAGTACGAGCGACATAGCACCCAAGGGTCCCGGCACCTAGCAATAGCACACGGGTTGCGGCGATTTTTTCCAGGTCAAGAGCGGGAAGAATTCTCCAGCGCATGAGCTTGAGATTCAAATCCACCGCTTGATCAGCGAGCCGCGTCGGGTCCATCATGGGCGCAAGATCCGCAAGCCGCGCCCCTAGTTTGCCTTGTGTATTCTTCTCCCATCCCACTGCGGATGGTCGTGCCAATGAAGAGCTAGGCTCGGAACTTTCAGCAGGTACTTCGACGGTTCCAATACGACTACGCCATGTCGCTCCCTCTCGCGGTACGTCAGTATCCCGCCAGCTTATAACTTGTACGCGAGCTCCTCCTTGATTGAAAAATCGAGACCTCAGATAAGCGAGGGCATTCCGGAGAGGCCATCCAGGATGCTGAGGACTTGCAGACGGATCGTAGAAGCACACAAATTGCTGCGCAGGCACAACTGCAGAGAAGAAAGAAGCGAAGTCTTTGAACGGAGCCACCTCAAATTTTTTGGGGTCAGACTGCAATGGCCTAGCTAAAAAGATCGATGAAGGTTGATGGGAGATCGCTGCATGAATCGACAATAATGCGTCTCGCCCGACGACTTCCTCTGCAGCAGTCCAACCAGGGTCGGCTTGCGACCAAGCTGGTTTCGCGACAAGAGCGGGGAATGCAAACCAGTAGTAGTACTTGTACTTCTTGAGATCTGCAAATGTTATAAGAAGAAAGCGATTGAGATTATCGATATCTCCCGTCGACCTCACGCCTTCCCAGACCTGAAGTATGAGTATAAGCATGGTTCCTAAATCCAATATAATCGCACTCACCTCATCAGCCACTTGATTGAAGAGAGCAGTTTTGTCGGCTGATTTGAATTCCTCAATGGTATTGAAATTCTTGAACGTGCCTCGACAAGTGACTGAATGCGGAGGGGCGCTGTAATGAAGGGTTTGGTTCTTGCCTGGTCCAGAGCATTAGGACACTCACGGACTCTCCAAGTTGAAAGCATCTCCACCGACAGTTAGATGACAACCGAGATCTACTTCTTTGCCCGTCTCTCTATCAATGACTGTACGGCCGACAGTGTATGTTGCGGTAATGGGTAGCACCTGCTCGGATAGTTTGAGAACATCGATCTTAAGTCGCGTAAGCTCGTGCCAGAAAGCGGGTTGCACGACGGAAGAAAAAGGTGTGAATTGCACGATAGATTCCTTTGACACCATCATTTGGCATGGATGGATATACTACTGTGAAACGATGTCGTCGATGGTTGACTCCAGCGCATAGAATCACGATCGCGACTTGTTCTGCGAGAACCAAAAGAGGCAAGCATCGACACGATCGACGCAGTAGTCACGTGCAGTTTCTCCGTGGGTCTAATCTTCCTAAAGCAGTAGTATCTATACAGTTCTCTCTCAGTTCAGCTCGGGAACTCAGTCATGAAGGCGAAACTTAAGTCACCTGTAACGATAAGAGGTGTGTTTGCTTCTCATTTTTGCCATACGCAACTCCGTCAGCCCTTGCTAAAGCCTGAAAACTCTATAGGTCCTTTATTCGCCGATCCATCTCATGGTCAGGATTGCCCTTCTTTCTGAATCGAAGTGGAACTGCAGTCTGACATGATAAATCATTGTTAGGCTTCAGTAGACCTTGCTGCTTCATACGCCGCTCTTATTCTCGCCGATGATGGCGTCGAAATCACTGTATGTACTTTTCTGTTGGCATGCCTAATGGAATCTGAAGCGACAAGGCCAGGCGGACAAAATTCTCGCGATAACGAACTCCGCGTCTGTCGAGCTTGAACCAATATGGGCATCATTATTGGCGAAGGCCCTCGAGGGAAAGGACGTGAAGGATTTATTGTCAAACATCGGTTCAGGGGCTGGAGCACCTGCGGCGGTCGGTGCCGGCCCTGCCGCTGGCGGCGCTGCAGCCGCGGATGCGCCAAAGGAAGAAGAGAAGAAGAAGGAAGAAGAGAAGGAGGAGAGCGACGACGATATGGTGTGTATATACTCCTTTGAATGTCGAACGCGTTTATTGACATTGTGTCGCAGGGTTTCGGCCTCTTTGATTAAACTTCTATATATGTTTTCGCTCTCGTTTCCTCATCGACGCGCACGCTCTGTACCCTTTCGCCTTTGCCAGCTGAACACCGCATCACGCCACGATGTAATCCTATGTATTTGCGTTCTCAAAATGTTCATGCCCTGCACAGACAAACAACCAAATCCTGTCTTCCACACGACTTATGCGGTAATGGTACTCAAGCCAAAGCAAATATAGCCTATGACGTATTTCTGTCTTCGTTTCGTTTTATTGGTGGACTGCGAAATTCAAGTACTCACCTGTTAAAGCCTTGTGCTACTTTCGTGAGCTTTATTGGGTTGGGGTATGTCAGACTCAAGGTCAATTATTGCTGATCTCTACTTCTCAAGCTCTACAAGGATTTAGTGCGCTCGACATGGAATCTGACTTCTCATTTCACGTTCGTTCCCCTAAATTCGTGATCGGTCTTTCCACTCCTGAAGTGTGGCGCACGTCGATTAGTTCTGCTGTCGCTTAAATTTGCAATGTTTACTTTGCCAATCAATCTCGACGTTCAGTATAAGAATCCTAGGTCTTCTTCTGTGGCCATGGCGCAAAGTTCCCTCCTGCCATCATGTCGTCTGGCTACAGCAAAGACGACTCCAGCAAGAGACCAGTTCAATATCAACCAGACACCCACAACCCGGATTTGCCACCGCGAGCTCCTAAGAGGATCTACACTCGTAATGCAGAAGAACACAAAGGGCCCAGCAGTAGTCGTTTGCTGGAAATCCGTAAACACGCTCATGAAGAAAGACGTAGCGCCTTGAGTGAAGTCGGAAAGCACGGAGAATTACCAGGTGGATTTAAAGAAGCTGATAAATATTCAGAGGACAAAGAATTCGAAGACCTTCTTAGTGGTACGCCTTTAACATAACTGCACTGTCGGTATTTTCTCACTATAACTCATGTCTAGAGGCCAAAAAGAAGTTCCCGGACTCAAGGGTCATATACTTTAAACCAGAAAATGAGGATCCACTTCATTATGATTGGATTGTCAAACGTAAGTACGACTTACGCCCTGTCTTGACCCATCTGATAGCCATTACAGTGGAAGTTCCCGAGACTGATGATCATCCGAAATTCGTCATTGAAACCAAGGGCGTTGCTTGCAAAATAGCCATCAAAGAAATGAAAAGGGATGTAAATGATTTTAAGGTTCTACCTCGAAAGAAAGCAGAGGATCTTTATAATGGCATGACCTTTACTTGATGTCGGGGTAAGAATACTGATACTCAGTCCTAGCTCTACATGGACCTAACCCCGTCATTCTTCACAAAGAAATGGCAGTCAGAGGAGTCTTTCATAGAAGGAAGGAACATGTAATTCGCGGTTCGTTACCCTCCCATGTATACGAACCAAACACTGAAAGAAGCTCGTAGTCATTCATGATAAATGGACTTGGGATTTCCAAGCTAGTAATCTCAAAAAATGCCAGGAAGCGGCGCATGAGCTCGTTCCATTTAAAATGGTGCACATTGAGGATGATTTGGTGCAGGGCAATAAAGATTGGGACATTATTTTCCAACGTATGTAAATATTTCGCTTTGATTGCACCGCGTCAAAGCTGATATTTTTTGCAGTTCTCAAAACGACGGGAAAATCCCGAGTGTTCGTCCGTGTGGCCACTGATAGAAACCCTCAGAATACCTTGAGATGCAAGCAACTTCCTCATTATTCATTACTTCGTTTACTGAATTTCTTCCGTCATTTAGTGACACATCCTGAATATGGTATTCAGATTGAAGTCGGGGACGAGGTTTTCGAAAAGGCCACTAAAAAACTTTCTCACGAGCTACTTCAACAATGGGAAGATCTCGCGATTCAAACAAGCCAAGAAAGCCGGTATAATTCGGATAAGATTTGGAAAGAATTGTGCAAGCTTGGCATAGAATGGATTGTCGTAACAGATCCTTCGATACAAAAAAGCGTGTTTCTCCCACTATTTAGAGGTATGTATTTTCAGTAAGCTTCTATAAAGTTAAGCTCATCGATCACACGAAAGAATTAATTAAAAATTACAAGGGTAATGGGCACAAGATCATGTATCGGATAGAGCATCGCAGGTCGCAGGTCAAAGGTACGCGCCTTTTCTCTTTTTCATAAAATCTAGTTCTGATTTTATTATAGTCGAATTGGAAGACGGATTTACTCTAGTCCAAGCAGAGGCGGTCACCATGAGTGGCGCTGTCGGACAAGCCCTCAAATTCGTGGAATATAGACCAATTGATAAAAGCGATGAAGAGTATTTCGAGCTACGCCGGAGTGGGTACATGATGGTATGAATCATCTGATTTCAAAACTCATACGTTGTATAGAGATCAAGGAGAATGGGTATACGAACGCGAGATTGTTCGAGAAAGAATTGATAGATGAGTCTGACGTGAAGAATGGTTTGACATTCGCAATCAGGCGTAAGGATTCTACACGTCATGCAAACTTTTGCTCACACGACTACAGTTGCGCAGACCTGGGAAGGATTCCAGCTGAAGGGTGAAAATAAGGCAGATGCAATTAATAGAGCGAAGGAACACATAAATTTTACAAAGTTGGACCGCGATCGTTTTGCTTTCATTTTTCATGAAACGAAAGAAAACATGGACAAGGTGGCAGACTTCAGTGAACTTTTCCGACGTAAGTTCGTTTCCACCCACCAAAATTCTGTCTCTGACTACGCCCTCATAGACCAGAAATCTTTTGCAAACTGCGAACTTTATTATCGAGAGGTTCCGCGAGTAAACAAGAAAGGAAAAGTACTACAAGGAAGGACTATTTATCAATTTAAGCGTGAGCTCTTTAATCTTCGCGGCAGGATTCGCTTCTAATTCGTTGAAACAGTTTGCCACCCTCATCAGGGAGAAGTCTGTCGAATACAACCTACAGAAGGGCTGAAAACTGCTGTGCGCTCCATGACACGAGAATTGGAGAAGTCTGCAGCCGACGACACTGAAAAGTATATCTTTGACTGGACTTACGACAATACCATAGCGTTACCTGAGAGCGGTGCTCCTGCGGTTTGGAAAGATATATTTGCAACGATCAACAACATTGATTTCATCAAGCTAATAGACCGTAAGCCAATTTTCGCCTTTACCTTCAGCATGGCGAAATTCCTTCACTAATGCTTTGCCTTATGGACGACTCAGAATTACGAGAACGAAGGCTTGACGCAAGAAGAAAGTTTGAAGGTGGAGTGCATACACTGCAAGGTGAGCCTTTCACGCTATTGCGCTTATGCTTGCATAGATCGAGTTCGATAATTTCCAGTGATAAAGAAAAGAGACGACGGCCAAATAAAAGTCCTGATTGAAGTGGAAAGTTTTTCGCTGGGCTTCGCACTGATGCAGATGCTGCAAAATCTTGAGTTTGAGAAGGCGCGAATTGAGCCTCCATTTCTGGATCTGTATAACAGTACGTTTTCTGCCCTTCTTTCCATCCTACAACGATGTGACTTCCGCACTTGATCACACATTGACGTCTGTTATCTCTTGCAGTCCTTGCTAAGAAAGGCCAATCGGACGCGAAGATTTACTGGAAGTGGGATGAGTCCAAGTTTTTCTCGGAATACAATGTTTATATAATCCGAGGTTTGTTAAGATTCATTTATAATAACATGAGTACTCACTAAGAAACCTTTAGTACAATATAACGACGAGGAAAAGCAATACTTTCAGAAGTATGGACTCACACTGGAACAGGCAGCTCTCCAGGTAGAACATCACCTTAGATTCAAGGTGCTGACGCACCATGATGAAAGGTGTATCGGCAATAAAGATTGTCAGGAACTCTTTCGCCGTGAGTTAAAATTATGCTATTCTCCTCTGACCAGCATGTTTGACTGTTCATCCAAGTGCTTCGAACCTATGGAATGTGTAAAGTGTTTTATCGTGCTCGTGAGCTTCCCGGCAAAGGCGCACAACACAAGAGAATGTACGACATCGAAAGTGAGTTTAAATTCATTTGGCGAGTCAGAGGATTCATGATTGTATTAGTCGTTCACCCAATCTGGGGGAAGCTCTTCAAGGCTAAGGGAGATGACTTGTATAAAGCGGTCCGAGCCATCTCCGAAGAAGCAGCTTCGGGACGAATATACGCAGAGAACAAGCTCACGTATGATGGAAGATTTTACCAATACATAAACGATGATGTAGGACTACAGGTACCGGAAGGAATCAAAAACAAGGAGCATAAAACAGCTTGGAAGGAACTGGAAAATGACATGATCCTGGATCCTATCTTCAAAGGTAAGACCTGCATGTCCCGCTTGAGCATCTATCTCACTATAACCACGATAGTATGCCGGAAGAAAAAGATCGATGGCTATCGCGTGTACGTCGGTCAAGACAGGCATGACGTTAAAGTTCGATGTGAGCTTACTTTCTGGATAACTCACCCTCCTTTATTAACATTGCGCAAGTTGAGCATGAAGATATTCCGGGAGGCGAAATGGTCAGATCGCTACACTGCCGTCTGGACCATACTGCCGAATATGTTGCATACGAGCTGGAGTTCGATAAAGTAGATAGCGACGACAAAGATTTTGCTGGCTTGTTTACGTGTAAGCTGCCCTCGTTATCTTTTCCTTTCCTTTCTCCGGATTAAACTATGTGGCTTCGATGCTGACCAAGCCTTGTGAAGACTTACAGAGGGTGAAGGGCGTGCCTAGAGACGAGTGTCATGTGTATGTCAAGCAGGTAAACCTTCGAGACACGCGGTCGAAATATCTCCATGGAGAGAAAATTTCTTACCCATCTGGTCCGGAGGGTACGTCAAGGAGTATTTCGAAACGTTATCGTACGTGCTTCAAACTTGAGCCATTTTTTGCAGGAGCCTAGTCTTAAGTTATGTTCTAGTAAACTCGTCCAGCACTGCTTGGGCAGTAAAAGGTAACTCCGCATTTCAATGTTTTATGTTTATCATCTGACGTTTAGATTAGTGGTGCATCCGACTTTGGGATTTCAGAAGTACCATCAAACCAGGAAAAATGCCGCTAACGCCATGATAGAACATCTCTCATATGTCGAGATAACTGAAGAGAACTTCGAAAGCGAAGAAATACGTCAGGCTCTCCCCTCACTAGCAATCGAGATAGCCGATGAAGAAGTCGCTCGCATTTGGAAGGAAGATATATTTGAGAGTGCGTCGCGTATAATAAACAGCAGAAAAGAGATTGATGATCTTTGTGTCTTGTCAGGGCTCGAGAAGGTTGGACGTTCTCGAATTTTTGTAAAGGAAGAATCAGCGGGCAAGGCAGTAACGTGGCATGCTAAGCGTGAGCCTACCAAACCTCTCTTGAATGACCATCTGACCGAATCACTAAATTGCTGTGCAGTTGATCACGCTTACTACGGCTTGGTGGTCAAGGTTCGATGTGTGACATTCAAGGAAATGACCAAGGACTTCGAGAAGAAGATGCAAGAGGCGAAGGACAAACGCTTTGGGTGGGAGAATGCAGAGAAAAGGATTGAAAGAATGGGCAAGCCAAAGAGGAAGAGGAAGGGGAAAGATGACAAGAGTAAGAAGGGCAAGGAGAAAGCTGAGAGTTAGACTTTCGGCTTTTTTCATGTTACAGTCCATTTTTTCTCTCCGGTCTCCTTAATCACCATGTAAACATATCGCTAGCTGGTCTATCTGCGTTTTTTTTTAAATTGTTTGACATGATTCTTTCACCGTTACGTTGAAGATCGATTCAATTGACGAAGTTCTCAGGGTCACGCGCCGCTTCCAAAATCTGTATTTGACGTGGGCCGCGAAAAAAAAGGATTTTCACCAGCTTTCTCTCTCCTTCTCCCACCTTCTCCTCCTTGACTCTCTTCGTCCTTTCTTCCTACTTTATTCCCTCTCATCCTCTAAGCATGCATCGTCTCAGTAGCCGCTCTACGTCTGTAGCTCGTCGTGCAGTGAAGTCGGCGAAGCCCGTTCTCGCACGCGGTGCACACAAGGAAATTAAATTCTCTAATGATGGAAGGGCTGCGATCCTACAAGGTGTTGACGTCTTGGCAAAGGCCGTCAGCGTCACCCTTGGGCCAAAGGGTGCGTGCAGTCATAAAGATGTATCAGTAAGATGTTTTCTTACTCAAGCACTTTTTCTTAGGACGGAATGTCATTATCGAGCAGTCCTTCGGTGGTCCGAAGATTACCAAGGGTATGTTCTCTTCTAGCCTCGTGTTCTGTTATATCTCCGATATTTATCTCAGCCCCTTTGCTACAGACGGGGTGACAGTCGCGAAGTCGATAACACTGAAGGACAAATTTGAGAACCTGGGTGCTCGGTAAGTGTTATTTTCTCATTCTCATGACTCTGAGTAATTACTTAAACCATTTCAAGTCTCGTGCAGGATGTTGCTCAGAAAACGAATGAGATTGCTGGTGATGGAACGACGACGGCAACAGTGTTGGCAAGAGCTATCTATGCCGAGGGTGTCAAAAATGTCGCCGCTGGTTGTAACCCCATGGACCTTCGGAGGGGTGCGCAAGCTGCTGTTGACCGCGTCGTGGAGTTCTTGGCCAAAAATGCGAAGCCAATCACGACTACGGAAGAAATAGCACAGGTGGCTACGATCTCTGCAAATGGCGATGCGCACGTCGGCAACCTTATTGCAACGGCAATGGAGAAGGTTGGAAAGGAGGGCGTCATTACAGTAAAAGAAGGACGCACTATTGAGGATGAGATCGAAATAACGGAGGGAATGCGCTTCGACCGAGGATATATTTCGCCGTACTTCATCACGGACGTCAAGAGCCAAAAGGTGGAGTTTGAGAAACCTTTGGTCCTTCTATCAGAGAAAAAGATCTCCCTTCTGCAAGACATACTTCCGTCGCTCGAAGCCGCCGCCCAGCAACGCCGACCCTTACTCATCATTGCTGAGGATGTAGATGGAGAGGCCCTCGCGGCCTGTATCCTCAACAAGCTTCGCGGCCAACTCCAGGTAGCTGCCGTCAAGGCTCCTGGCTTTGGTGACAACCGTAAGAGTATCTTGGGTGACCTCGGTATTCTCACTGGTGGGACCGTATTCACCGATGAGCTCGACATTAAACTTGAGCGGGCGACACCTGACTTGCTTGGCTCAACGGGCTCGGTCACAATTACAAAAGAAGACACCATCTTCCTCAACGGTGAAGGCGCAAAGGATGCGATCCAAGCACGTTGTGAACAGATTCGTTCCGTTCTCAACGACGTGACGACCAGTGAGTATGACAAAACGAAACTGCAGGAACGTTTGGCCAAGCTCTCCGGTGGTGTCGCTGTCATCAAGGTTGGCGGTTCAAGCGAAGTCGAGGTTGGTGAGAAGAAGGATCGCTACGACGATGCCCTCAATGCGACTCGTGCTGCTGTCGAGGAAGGCATCCTCCCAGGTGGTGGTGTTGCCCTGCTGAAGGCTTCGCTGGCTCTCCCCACCAGCACGAATGGTACCACCGCCAACACCAGCTCATACACAGTTGACCCCATCTCAACCGCGAACTTTGATCAAGAGCTCGGTGTCTCCATCATCCGTCGCGCGTTGAGCCAACCTGCCCGGACTATCCTAACGAACGCTGGCGAGGAGGCTTCCGTCATCGTTGGCACGCTCACTGCGCAACACGGTGCACCTGAACAATTCTCGCAGGGCTACGATGCCAGCAAGGGCCAGTACGTCGACATGATCAAAGCCGGAATTGTCGACCCTCTCAAAGTCGTCCGGACCGCTCTCGTCGACGCGTCGGGCGTTGCCAGTTTGCTGACGACGAGCGAAGCGTGCATCGTAGAGGCTGAGGAAAAGGAGAAGCCTGTACCGGGTGGTGGCATGGGTGGAATGGGCGGTATGGGAGGCATGGGTTTCTAAAGTGAAGATGCTTGCTCTGTCGTTCTCTCCCATGTTTCTTATTTTGGTTCTCCTCCACTGGGTCACGCAAAATTAAAACCATTCCCGCGACCGTCGTACATGGCTCGTCGCCGCATCGCTCGCTGCATCATATATACTTTACGATTTGTTTGTTAACGCGCTTACTACTCATCTTCATGTTTTCCGACTAATGCAATCAAACCCCACTCATGCATGCAAACACATTTGTAGAACTATATCAGTGAGAAACGTCTGAAATGCATGAGAATGTTATTTCGGGATATGACGCGCTATATGGCTTGCAGGAGCAAAGGAAATAAAGGACAAATATATGTTAGTTGTACAGAGACTAGGATTTGAATATTGTTATGGAAGGAGCCCCTCATGTTCTCACCCGATTGTCGCTTTTGCGACGGCTCACAACAAAATCCAAGTACTCTTTCGATAGACAATAAGCTGACAAGGATGAGATTTGAATCCAAGTCTTCACACGAAGAACAGCCTCAAAACTAAACTTCTCCCACACTGTTTACCTCTGTAATGCACGTTTGCTTGAATCGTTGAATGGCAAGATGGTCGAGCGGTCTAAGACGTGTGACTCAAGCTTCAAAGCTTATCTGTCGTTGAGACAGGTGTATTCTCATCTGCGTAAGCGGGCGTGGGTTCAAATCCCACTCTTGTCAATTTTTTGCCTCAGAAACGATGGTTTTTTGGTAGACTTGATACCCTCTCAGGAAGAAGGGAATATTGAACCTTGTACACACTCTTCAAATTTATGTTGATATCTTTTCCCTTAATAAATAATAATCTTAGAACGGTTACTCTCTATTTTGTGAAGCCTCCTTTTCTTGCATTCGGATCCCAAGTATTGAGTCCCAAGTTTTTTTTTTCGTGTCGGCGCGAAGTCGCGTGTGTGAACGTGAGAACAATGACGGATGAAACTCCGCGATGTCTGTTCAGTGCTGCTGCTGCATCGCCCTTCCTTCCATTATCCTGTTCCTTTCTGGTTGCAAATGATCAGCCTCAAGGGTACTTTGAATGTGAGCTAGTCACCATTCTCTTTCATCGCGCAGTGATTTTGACATGAGCCAACTCCGCAGGTTATAGACAACTCCGGTGCTCTCCTCGTCGAGTGCGTCAACGTCCTCAAGCACAAGGTCAACCACGGCTCCGGCGGCGTCGGCGACGAAATCGTCTGTGTCGTCAAACGCGCCCGACCCATCCCAGCGTCCGCCCTCCTATCTTCCACCGCCGTCAAAGTGAAAAAAGGCGATGTCCGTCGCGCGCTCATTGTCCGCACGAAAAAACCCGGCCCGCGTCCGGACGGTCGGATCGTCAAGTTCGACGACAACGCGTGTGTGCTGTTGAATAATAAAAAGGAGATGTTGGGGACGAGGATAGGTGGGCCCGTGAGCGCTGAGCTAAGGACGAAAGGGTGGGGTAAGGTGTTGAGTTTGGCACCCAAGGTGAGTTGCTTTCCGTCCCGGCAAACTCGAGGAGATTGAACTGACGAACGTCCAGGTGTTATAGGCCAAATGCTCTTCACCACGAACGCAGTAATTACTTTATAATCGATAACGTCTTGCAACTATTTTCATGCTTCGAAATGTCTCCGTTGGGCACAGGTACTTAACCAAGGTTCCGCCTGGATGCATCGCTTCGGATGACCCCTCAAAAAGGCCCTCTTTTAAGCTTTCCGTATTCATCATTCTTACGCACTCACAGACATTCTCTCTGAATCTCGTTCATACGATACAAGTTTCCAGCTACCTAAATTATACTCGTCAGAAAAAAAGTCAAAGGCTCCATTTGACGGGGCCTTCGGAGACTCCGCAAACAATAATTCGCGGATCAATTTATACAGGCCTTTACTGAACAGTTCCTAGTCACTTAAGGAAGTGAGCAGAATATTGGTCGCGAAGTCGATTGCCTCAGATCTTGCACCACACAAGCTGCGCTGGCCTGACTAGGATGTGCTTTTCGCTCTGCTTTCGGCACAATCTCTTAGAAGATTCTCGAAGGGCGAATTCAGCCCATCCATATCGGTGCTACTCACTCTTTGACAAGAGAGAGCGTAACTTCCATTAAAGCCACCAAAACATCTGACAATTGCCGTAATCATACCCGGTACATGACATGTGAGCTCAAACAGAATGTAACTGCTCTCCACGGATGACCTGAGAGAAGATCTCAAACGCTGCTTGAGGCTGGAAGGCCGGCTGTAGAAATCCGGCGTGAGAGAAAGTTCTCGCACAGAAAAGGTAAAGGATCAAACATGAACACTCACTATTTCGTGGCCTGCTTGGAACACGCGGCTGTGTATATGAGTGTCGTCCATTCGAAACGATTCGGTAAGTCTTTCCTTCGAAAAAAAAAGAGCAAAACTTTACGCACGCGAACGAGAAGTTATCCACGTTTTGGATAGCAGCAACGGGGTTGCCGTCGATTGTCATATTCGTAAAAGGTGTGTTGTGCAATGTCTCGTTACCGAACCAGTCCATCGCCAGCACAACGGCATGGCCACCAAGCCAATTACAGCTTAATATTCACGGAATCAGTCGCTTATGAATGCCTGGAGTCTGGAGAAGATGATAGGCGCACTTGATATCAGCATCACCGGCCTAGAGATGGGCAAAGTTCAGCAAAATCGGCCTTATCAAGTTTCTCGACATATGCGCACCCAGATAAGCATCTTCAGTCCCGAGTTTGCTAGTGCGGATAGCTCGGGAAGCCAGGTCCGTGCATCCTGTTGGATCGTTCTTAGATCTCCTTTCCTTACTAAAACACAATTAATGTCTAACATCACCGGTCCGCTCAAACAATTCGAAGGGAGCATCCGGGCACTCGCTGTACGTGCTCTCCGCACCGATCAACTCTTTTATCGTCTCGTTCGCGAGGAGTTGGAGGTAAAATTCTGGGGGGAACAGTGCCGAAGAGTTTTGGCGTAGGTCATCAGAATCACGGTCGCCGACTGCTGGTACAAACACATTGTCTACCTGTTGTCCGCAAGTTCGGGATACGAGGTCGCATATAGGTGCGAGGATGTTAGAGAAGTACTCACACAGAAATTGTCCGCTTTCCTGCACACTTCATCACTGAACGTCCCGTTCCCCGGGCCATTCTCGCCTGCTGCATCAGCGTTTGAAGCATTATAGCATGCCAGTTCCATGTCACCACATCCGCCAGGCTCAAAGAAGGCCTGGTTCAATTTCGCAATAACTTCATCAGATTGAAGTTGGCCGTATCCTGGTGCGTTGGTCGCAAAGTCGACGTAGGCTTTATTCTGAAGGAATGGGTCATACCAGCCACTTAAATTGGCGAAATAGCGTTAACTTATGATTTTTTTAAACCAGTTGTGAAAATTACTCACTTGTTGATGAGGAGTTTCGAGACCACGAGAGGCTCTCCTGTGATCGTCCCATTTGCAATGAGCGCATTCTGTTCGTCGAAGTAAGTGACGAAGGCAGGTCCATAGTGACCTCCATAGCTCTCCGTAGCATACACGAATCTGCGTTTACAAGCTCCCATAAGATTCAAATCGCTTCAGTATCCGAAGACATGCACATACTCTCGTGATTCAAACTTGCTGAATTCACCGCTTTCGAATAGAATCTGAAATGCCTTCCAAACAAAGGGAGCTGCGGCCTCGGTACTATTGACGGTGTCGTTTCCGAACGAGAATCCAGTGCCAATGGGCTGATCAATATAGATCACTGTTGCATTCCCACTCTTGAGTTTCGGATTTCTCTAAAAAAAAAAGAAAACAAGAAGTGCGACTCACTATTGCTTATGTTATTCCAGCTTCAATGTAAATGAACACGTCAATAGAATGGCAGAGGGCAAGAGAGCTAGAAACGCACCTAAACGGGTTCAACACGGTTGTTTGGCCATCCTCCAGAACCTGGCATGGTCCGTGTTCTAGCCGGATCGTTTGAAATAAAATCCTTTGTTTTTCAAGCAAGTGATCAATGCAGCCCACCTTGGAAGAGCCCGATCATGGATGAGCATCCAGGTCCCCCGTTCAGCCTGTAACCCGTTTTGTCCAGGCGGATTCAACGCGAAGCGTCGCAAATAGCACTTACCATAACGTAAGGGGCGCCGTCTCCGGATTCTCTCTTGCTTCGAAAAACCAGAACCACTGTATTCACCGTAGGAAATGGATCGATAAACATCCCGAATAATGAATACGCACCATCGACATGTTCGTTCCCACGTCAATGTACCCCGAGATCTGGTGGACTCCGGGAGTCGTCTCGCAGACACCAGAATCCTTCACGAACCTCAGCTTTGTGTCATTCTGGACCTGTGACTCGAAAACGTTGTGCGAACGGCTTGTGTGTGAACTGGCGTATGCAACTGAGTTGGCGAAGAGCCCGACTAGAACAAAAAACACGCAGGCAAGAAGTCCAAGCATCGTCGAGAACAAGCTGGGAGGACGGGACCTGGGCACGCCAGTCAAGCGAAGGACAGCAAGGCAGCTTTATACTCGTGTGCAAAAGGGCTGGCTGCTTGCAACGTCACACGAAACGGGCTGGGTAAAGCAGGTGCATACAAGCACAACAAAAAGGAAGGGGATCAGACGGGAGCACTGGCAGAGCCGCTGGGGACTTCTCCCGAGATAGTACACATGCGGGCATCGTTATTTCGGGAATTGAAGTTTGATAAAGGCGGTTGATTGCATGTGCCAGCGTGGCTGTGTATTTGCCAAACAGTCGTAAGTATCCCAGGCCGTATCTCTCAATGTATGTGCAGTCAGTGCCAGGGTTGGGTCCTGTTGATTCAGATGTTTCAACGCAACACAATTGCTGATGTATTTGAATATGGCTATACATTCTCACTTATTCATGGCTCATAACAGGCGCTACCATGCGTCCACTCGACGCAATATGCGTACTCAAACGGAGTGCAACTGCTCTCCACGAATCATTTGGGAGAAGATCTCGAGCGCAACTTGAGGTTGGAAAGCCGGCTGGAAAAATGTGTTATTACTCATTGCAAATGGAAAGAAATAAAATCTGAAGGACTCACCACCTCATGTCCAGCCTGGAAGACACGACTGTGTATTCAGTTAGCCCTTCATGAAAATGTCTGCAATAAGAACGATGGAAAAGGTGCCACATACGCGAAAGTGAAATTATCCACGTTTTGGACGGCCGCAACCGGGTTCCCTTCGATCGTGATATTCGTGAACGGCGTATTGTGCAGCGTCTCATTGCCATACCAATCCATGGCAAGCACGCTCGCATGGCCGCCGAGCCAGTTACAGCTAAAGAATATTTAGTAAGGAGTCAATCGCAAGGAGCCTAGAGTGAAAATTATACTTGATATCTGCGTCTCCGGCCTGCCGATGGTATGACCATGAGCGGATGGGATGAGATACGTCAAATAATTGAAGACATGCATACCCAGATGAGCAACTTCAGTCCCGAATCAGCTAATGCGGATAATTGAGGCAATATCGTTCTAGCGTCCTTAGGAAACTTCTGTCAAAACACCAACAAATAATAGGAGTGCAAAGAAACACACACATCGCCGGTCCTTGCGAACAACTCATAGGCTGCATCTGAACATTCGCTAAACGTACTCTCTGCACCTATCAACTGCTTCACTGTATCGTTTGCAAGAAGCTGGAGGTAAAACTCGGGAGGGAACAGCGAAGAGGAGTTCTGGCGTAGGTCATACTGGTCGCGATCGCCGATTGCTGGGGTGAAGATATTGGTAGACTTTTATGAAATGATAATTAATCAGTATTTCCCTATGGAAAAGGGAGCAGATACTCACACAAAAGTTGTCTGCTTTCATACACAGTTCGTCACTGAGCGTCTCATTTCCTGGTCCATTCGCACCTGCCGCGTCCGCGTCCGAGGCATTGTAGCAAGCTAGTTGTAGATCTGAACACCCACCGGGCTCGTACCAAGCCTGGTTCAGTTGCGCAATGACATCGTCAGATTGTAATTGTCCATACCCTGGAGCATCGGTCGCGAAATCGACGTAAGCTCTGTTCTGAAGATAGGGATCGTACCAGCCACTGGAATTCATGTCAAAGAAAGCCGGGAGACCCGGACTGAAGGGCGCTTACTTGTTAATAAGTAACCTTGAGGCGACGAGAGGCTCGCCTGCGATCGACCCGTTCGCAATGAGAGCGTTCTGCTCATCAAAGTAAGTTACGAAGGCAGGACCATAATGACCACCGTAGCTCTCCGTAGTGAATATAAACCTTCAAACAAAATTCTTGATCAACGTCATTCGCTCACTAACATAGCACACTAACTGTCTTGACTCAAACTTGCTGAATTCTCCGCTCTCAAAAAGAATTTGGAAGGCGTTCCAGACAAAAGGAGCTGCGGCCTGAGTGCTATTGACATTGTCCGTGCCGAACGAAAACCCGGTGCCAACGGGTTGGTCAATGTAGATCACTGGTTTGAATTATGGGTTCCTTAGTTCTGAATACAAATAATGATGGGGGGGGGGACTTACTATTACTGAGATTGTTCCAGCTTTTTAGTACATAGGCACGTTAGAAAAGAGGACGAAGACCGAAAACAAGCACACTGCACCTGTATGGGTTTAGCACCGTTGTTTGTCCATCTTCCAAAACCTGACAGGGTCCGTTTTCTGTCCGGATCATTGCAATTCACTATTTACTTATCAAAAGGTTGCTGGGTAGTGCCCACCTTGAAACAGCCCAATCATGGAAGAGCAACCTGGACCGCCATTCAACCTGTACACAATTTGTCTTTAACGAGGTTAAGGACGATACATGAAACGTACCACAAAGTAAAAGGTGCCGTCTCCGGATTTTCTCTGGCTTCGAAGAACCAAAACCACTGTAATCGAGGCCTCGTAAACAGAGAATGAGCAGCACAGCATGGCTTATTACGGGCGTACAATGGACATGTTCGTTCCCACATCAATGTAACCCGAGATCTGATGAACGCCTGGGGTTGTCTCGCAGACACCAGAGTCCCTCACAAACCTTATCTTCGTGTCATTTTGAACTTGCGACTCGAAGACATTGTATGAGCGCGCTGTGAGAGGAGACGCGCGTACCACCGAGGTGGCGAGAGACACAAAGAGCAAAGGGAATAGACTGGCGACAACACCAAGCATGGCTGCGAACACACACTTCAGCGGAGAAGACGGAGCCTCAGAGAAGCAGGTGAGCGCAAGAAGCCATCGTGACTTTATAGAGAAAACTTAATGAATTACAACAGAACATTTGTTTGCGCATCGCGCGAAACGCAATGAAAAAGGTGACTCTAGACGATAGAAGACAAGCCATGGATCAGATGGGGAGCGGTGCCGACGTCGAATTCTTCCGAAATACGACATGTGGCCATGGTTATTTCAGTCATTTGGGGCGTGTTGTCGCCGTGCGCATGTGCTTCTGAAGCCGTGTATGCCAAACAATTACGAGTGCTCCCGGTTGTTCGTGAACGTAGACTTGGAAGAAGTTGTGCGATCAGAAGCAAGTCCGGCGGGCAAGGAGCTCACCAGTCGTCCGGAAACAGTAGTCAATTCCCGCGTCTAAAGTTCAACCATTTTGACTTGTCTTCAATTTAAAAAGATGATTTAAATACCAAATGTATTCCTTGATATTATCGTCGAGCTCATCACATCCCTTTCTGGTAAATCTGCTTTGAACATGACGTTGTTTGTAGAGGAGAGCCGCTCTGCAGAGAGACGGGGTCGCTGAGCTGAGGAGGGAGGTTGCGATCATTGCCGATCGCTCACTCTCGCGCGGCGCCACTGGGGGAGAGGAGGAAGGGGTTGGCTCTTTTACCTCCCTTGTTCTGCCTTCGGTTCTTTACATCGACCCCGGAGTCGTCGACGACACACTCTTTCCCACTAGTCATCTCAGAGATACTACAACATGCCTGCATCTCGCCGTGGAAGTGGCAGCGTTACTCTCCCATCAGGTCAAACCCTCGCGATCCATACCCGTACCCAGGATGAGGGTGACCTCCCCCATGCGACCAAAAAGTACGCTCATTTCGTAAATGTTCCAAATGGCTCTTGGGCTGATGATACGAGGATTTTGCGTAACATAGGACGATGGCAGATCACCTGCGGAAGTTCGAGAGTTTGTAAGCCATCATGCATTACATCTGGAAACGTATAGATGACCAAGGCACCTGCCTATGCCCATAGATTTACACTCACGCCGCAGCGTATGCGCATGATTACGGAAGCATTCAGTGAAACTCTCGATAATGGTTTAAAGAAGAAAGGCCAGGTCGTCGTACGTTATTTCACGTCATTTTTCGATTCAAATAATGCATATACCCACATGCATCAACATAGCCTATGATCCCAACATATGTCTTCGGATGGCCAACTGGGCAAGAACTCGGAGACTATCTTGCACTGGATCTTGGTACGTCATATCTTCGACTTTCTTGTGGTAATCATCTTGAGGTCTAACTTTTAAATGCTTTAGGCGGAACAAACCTACGAGTGTGCCTTGTCAGTTTGCAAGGAAATGGAAAGTTCGAGATCACCCAAACCAAGTACAAGCTCACGGAAGAGCAGAAGCATGGAGATGGAGAGGCGTTATTTGACTTTTGTGCGGAGTGCTTGCAAACATTTGTCGAGACAAACATGACAAACGTGACGGAACCCGGGGAGGAACCCACAGGAGCCCCATCCAACTCCAGTGAGCCGTTGCTCAAACCAGGCCAGGAGCTACCTCTTGGCTTCACTGTGAGTCGATCCTAGCCATCGGGTTGTAATCACAAGCTGACTCAGAGTTAGTTCTCATACCCATGCGAGTGAGTGTTTTTTTTTAACAGGTCTCGAGCACATCTCCGAGCCATATCTTCATCTAGTCAAGATCGCATCGACCATGGAGTATTGATCCGCTGGACGAAAGGCTTTGGTGCCTCAAATACTGAAGGAAAGGACTGCGCCGCCATGTTCCGCGCTGCTATTGAAAAGAGAGTGAGTGACTCAGTTCTTTTCAGGTGGATATCATGGCAATCTATCCTGATCTATTCTATCAATAGAACCTCCCCATCAAAATGACCGCGCTCATCAACGACACGACTGGTACTCTGATCGCATCTCACTATGTCAACCCACGGACAAAGATCGCGGTTATCTTTGGAACGGGATGTAATGCTGCATACATGGAGAATGTTGGAGAGATCACGAAGATCGGTGACCTAGGATTGGATCCTAATGCGCAGATGGCCATTAATTGTGAATGGGTGCGTGTTAGATTCTACGGTTTGGCGCTTGTCCGAGTAAATGAAATGAAATGACCTCCATTTGATTAGGGCGCCTTCGACTCGTTCGTACACGAACACCTGCCGCGAACGGAGTATGATCTACAGGTCGACAAACAGTCGAACAAGCCTGAAGAGCAGGCTTTCGAGGTTTGTATTTAATTAGAACTGTTATGAATCAGTAAGATAACTTAAGCGATATGCAGAAACTTATCTCAGGTCGCTATCTAGGCGAGATCCTCCGTCTCGTCATTTGCGACCTCATCGAGCAGGGTGTCCTCTTCCTCGGGCAGAATACCTATAAACTCGAGACGCCCTACTGTTTCGACACTGCCTTCCTTTCTCTCATGGAAAGGTAAGCTACCCTTTACCTACTTCCTTCCCATCCGATCCAATTCAAAGCTCCTTTTCTAATCTAATCTCGACATCCAGCGACCCGACAGACGAACTCCTCATGATCATCGGCATTTTCACCCACTTCTTCGCCCTTGAGACCACCCTCGCCGAGCGCCAATTCTTCCGCGCCCTCGCCCGTCTAGTCGGCCGTCGCGCCGCGCGGCTCAGCGCCTGCGGCATTGCAGCGATCGTTACGAAGATGGGATACCTCGAAGAAGGGTGCTCTGTCGGTGCGGACGGCTCACTTTATAACGTGAGTGCTTCACCGGACGTCGCTGCTCAGGATGAGAATGCGCACTGATTGTTTGTATGGTTGCGGTATCTGTCGCGTTCCGGTGAACGTTGATAGAAATATCCTGGGTTCGCAGATCGCGTACACGAAGGTCTCGTAGACATCTTCGGCGACAAGGGTCGGAACATCATCACCCACCACGCCGAGGATGGAAGTGGCGTAGGCAGTGCCATCATTGCTGGTATGTACCTAGCTTCTACCGCATCATTATCTTCGTACCTCTTCATAACTCTGACCTTATTTTGCTTACCCTAAAAATAGCGATGACGAAAGCGAGAAAGGACGCGAACCTCTTCGCTCACGTCTAACTTTTTTTTTTTTACGTTTGATTGGAGTTGGAGCTGTGCAGAAACCGAATCGACTTTTTTTGGGGGGGGGGGGGGGGAAGAAGAGGGCGCGAAAGAGAAGAGAGCGAGAAAGGAAGACTAAATAATAACTGCGTCGGTAAAAATAGCCAACGGACGTTGCATTGAGGAAGCCGAAGCTATAATTCCTGACCTCAAAAAGAAGTGCATATGTACCATGTAGTCCTGTTTATCTTTTACTAGAGAAAAGCAACCGTGTTCGAAGGTATACTTCGCTTGAGCTGCTGACTAGACGTTGTCATCATCTTCGCCAAACTTGTGTGCGTGCGCACGCACAACTCTCGAAGACCCAAGACCACACTGTGCGATGAGGTGAGGGATGTAAAGAAATCCGTATGAACATAAGACAAAGAGCGAGGACAGAAGCGAGTCACCAAAGGGCCCATTTTCTGGATGGATGGATGAGATAGAGGTGCATTACACTTTTAAGATAGTAAAGAGACAAGTAACTAAGTAACCGGTTTCACAGCATTGGTGCTTCGCCCCGTCCCCGTCCATTATCCTCAGGTTTCGTCATGACACTACAGTACCGAAGTCACTTCCATGACCATTAATACTCCGCTATCCCTACCACAGATCCTTTTTTTGTTGTCGTACACGAGATGCGAGGGACGTGGATGTTAAAAATAGAGGGCGAAAACTTCTTAACCGAGAAGGTCACCGAAAGCAGCCATTTCTGGACTGCCAGATTCACGCATGCCAATTTCCCAGTCTGCAAGTAAACGAATCAATATGGGTAAGTCAATATGTATGAGACGAGAATAAAAGACTACGCACAGCCGTAGATGATAGTGACAGCCATAAGTATACCAGTCCCACTGCCAATGGCGCCCATGAGGTCTGCTGCGACAGAGAGAAGGCCAAGTACCGCACCACCGAACGCAGCGGCAGTCGGGATGATACGCTTGAGTTCCTTGTACAGACTTCCTTCTCGGTGTCCGGCCATGACCAATTGTTGGTCCTTAAGCTGCTTCGCGACATCACGCGGACCTGATCCGGAAACCTCGATCCAAGTCTTACTGAAGAGAGCGCACACAGAGACCATAAAGGTGATGTAGATGAGGGTGTGGATGGGGTCGAGTAGAGCGAGGCGGAGCGTGCGCGGCGGGGACATGTAGTAAACGATACCGCTAGTAGCCGCGAGCTGAGGCGAGTCCTCCAATGGTTCCCAAACACCAAGAAGGCGGACGAGCAAATTGTCGGGGAAACGTGTCGCGAGCATCTGGGAAATAATGTAGACATTGGAGGTAAGTGCGGACTCGAGCATGATGGGCATGTTGGAGGTGTAGAATAGTTTGACGGGGTATGAAATTTGCTGGCCACGGTAGCGGTTGCTCTTGACCGGAATCTCGAGACGGAAGCCTTGTAGGTAGATGACGGCTCCGAACACAACAGCGGTCGCGAAAAGGTTCATAACGTTCGGAAGACGATCGCGCCAGAACGCCTCGCGAAGTGCTCGGCCCTTGTCGTTCCATGTGAAGAGAAGATGGAAAAGCGCAACGACGGCACCTTCGAATTCAGGTCCACGCCCGGTGTTGACGGTGGTCGGGGAGAAGGCCTTCCAGATGATGGATTCACAAATGTTGGTGGCAATGAAAAGCGAAATACCCGAGCCTAATCCGTATCCCTTTTGCAAGAGTTCATCGAGGAGGATGACAATGAGTGCTGCTGCAACCAGCTGCAAAATCAAGAGCAGACAAACGCCAGGCCCTAATGATGACGGAGACCCATATAAACCAGTGAGGACGTATACAGTTGCCTGACCAAGTGAAATGATGAGAGCAAACACTGATTGAGACGTGTCAACTTCAAACACCCAGAAAAAAGTTTCATGCGGCTCTTACGTTTCTGGGCACCTCCAAACAGAGCCCTATCGTCTTTCAGACTGAAATCGACCTCGATAAGATTTGCGCCAGCCAAAAGCTGCATGATCATGCCAGACGTGACGATTGGACTAATACCGAGCTCCATGAGCGTTCCACGATTCGAAGCGAGGATGACACGCATCCAGTATAGCGGATCTGACGAATCGGAGGACATGATTCCATAGAGCGGGATTTGGGAGCAGACCAAGAAGATGAGAAGAGTGACCGCTGTCCATAGCACCTTTTGGTTGAAGGGGACCTTTCGGTCGGGCGATGATACCTCTGGGAGGATCGGAAGGAAAGGCCGGACGAGATTCAAAAACCGAACTGTATAAAAAGATACCTCAGTTCTGCAAAATTTTAGTAATATATCCCAGCACAGAGCAACTCACAGCCAGCCATAGTGGGGACGGGGGACGAAGACGAAGGAGAGAAAGAGAGCGTTTACCGAAAGTTATGTTTACGAAGGCGCGTTTTGTTGACACGTCGACCGTTGACCCCATGCGAAACAACTTCCGCTTTCGGTTCCTCCCAAGCTCATCCGCTGGCTGGCTCGCTTACACGTCTAAACACGTCTCAAGTCGTCACCACAGCCAAAATACATTTTATTCGCGTTATCTATGGAAGAACATGGATGCATAAGTTGATTCATACAGGCGGGTCGCTATGGAGGACACAAGGCCACAAAATATCTATATTATCCCAAGATTAGAAAAGAAATCTATCATATTCCGAGGTATCGATCCGTAAGATAATTTTTTGAGGATGATAAAGATTAGAGCCTCGCCCAGACTTGGGGTCTCATCTGAATGAATTCCTCTTCAATGAACGCGGTAGCGATAGAGGCTGAAAGCAAACGGGTCAGAGGTGTTTAAATAGAGATATGAGATCCATTACTCACCAAGTTCTTCTGGCGCTTCATGGACAATCTATGAATTGCAGCAAACAATTAATCACGGCTTTCAAGGAAGGCAAGCGCCCACTTACAAGATGTCCAGACGACGCCATTCGCATATTTGTAGAGTTCGCTGGTCGACTCCAAACGACGTCCTGCGTCGCTTGTTCGCTCCCAGCTCTGTGTTCGTAAAGGGCTTTCAGTAAGTTATTACACGACTTGCAGAGTCCGTTTGGCTCACATAGGGAAACCTTTTCCAGCAACAACGAATTGAAGCGGAATTCTCGGATCAATGAGTTTTATACTCCTGAACGAATCGCTTGCAGCTCGAGTTTCCCCAAACGCCGCCGACTCCTATATGCACTCTCATTCAGCTTCTGTCGCACTTTGGTATGAGTAATGGATAGTCAACGAACCTGGACGCAGTCTGTCTTCAACTTTACGCCCTTTGACGGGTCTGATGCAGAAACAGGTGTAAGGGCACATTCGATGTACAGGTCAAGAGCGTCAGGATGCCAAGCTGCGAAGAAAGGTGACTTCAAGAGCAGAAGTTTTGCTTCCTCCCTTGAAGACCATTCTTGTCGGCGAGACATTGCACCGGCAACGTATGTATCCGCAGTCTTACTTCGATCGATGTACGGTGGTGAAGTGACGGGCTCTACGAACATGATGCGGGTGGAGAGATTCGGTGCGTTGGCTGCTGTGATAGATCTGTAGTTTCGTTAAGGTCCGTTTGTACTGCAATATTGGCCGCAAAGAAAACTTACGTTGAGCAGCCGCCCATCGAGTGGGCGATCGTGATGACTTTCCGGTCAGAGAACCCAAAGTCGACGCGGTTTTGACTCGCCCCTCTTGAGATACGCGGTAGGTGGACAGGAAGGTCGCCAGCTGAGCTACTGGTATCCGGGAGATAACGCGTCAAGAAATTCAAAATATCACGCGCATTATCCATGCATTCCCCTAAATACGAAGAGACGTCCGTTAGAAACTTTATGTTTGACACAAATCATATCGAGAAGCGAGAATCTCACATTCCATGCCCAGGTTATTTTGATTCACAAGTGCCGAGTCACCATGGTTAGCAGCCTCGAAGGACCAAATATCCTCAAAGTACACGCCATTCCGACGCTGGAGGTCCATAAGCAGGTAACGCAAGAACGGTTCCCATATCTACACAGGATCAAGAGGTGATTTGTTAATGATATATTCATGTGTTGGCACATTGGGGAGACTGGAGATCTCCCTGCGTCCAAGCTTCGCTCACCTCTTTTGGGAACCCATTTGCATGGGTCAAGAACAGTGTGGTCCGTTTTGCTCTCTGAGGTGGTGCCGCCTTCCTCTGATACCGGTTAACGCAGTTCCAAAGCACCCTCTGCTCTCCATCATCCGGTGTAAACCCACCCCAGCTCTGTTTCTCTTTAAACGTCCTCACTTCCTCAATCACTCCCGGGAGCCTCCTCTTCTTCTCTGCCCTATCCGTGCTCTTCAGGAACGCTGACAAGTTCTCCGATGGTGGGGAGAAAGGCACCGAACGGGGATACGCTGCGGGGACGAGATGTGTGGAGAGGACATAGTCTTCGGAAATGGTGCACTGAGCTTTGCATCTCCGAACTGCCTCTTCTGGAAGTGAGGGGGGCTCGGCGAGAAGGTGCTCGGGCGGATCCCGCAGAGACATAAGCTTTCTCGGTCTGGCGGAGTCCAGATCGCCAGAAGTGGGCGGGAGGGGGTACGTAGTAATTTGGCCTTCGAGCATTTCGAGAAGGGGGTTGCGAGGAAACTAAGGGGGGCTTGAAGTGGTAGGATGTGGAAGGTTGAGTCGGCGTCGGGCAGCTAAGACGAGGGATATATGCTGCTTGGCCAAAGACGTTGGGGGAACGGAGACCTCAGTAAGGGTAAGAGGGGTTAGTTGAAAGGACGGAGGACGGAGGATCTTGGAGTAAGAATTGCTTTACTTTTGCGAGCTTTCCGCCGTGCTCTTAAAGGTTTCCCTCGAGGCCCAAGTCAAAATACATTTTAACCAAAGGGCACATAGATCAAAGAGACGTCTCTTGAGAAAGGACGGGAGTACGGGCGGTTTATATTATCCGACCCAGTGGGAAGTTCCATGGTCCATGGTCCATGAAGCATCCGTACGGGACTCTAGTAGGGTTTCTTTTTGCGTGTGCATGCAGAGATCCAAGATTGTGGAAGTACTATTGAGTCGGCACGGATGGAAATTTGATGGAAATTACGCACTTGGCTGGTCTGTCGTAGGGCAAATCGAATTGAATCGGATATCCTCCACGCAGAATTAGTCCATTCGCACCGAAGCCACCTGCTGATTATGCCTGATACATATGAGCTCCAGTGATGCCTCCCAATCCAATCCCGAGGAATGATGGTGGCATACCATATGGCACACCAGAGACTTCTGAGGGATTTTCTCCAGTCATCATCTCATGGTCGCGGTTGCCATCGTTGCTCGAGTCAAAGCGAGCCAAAAAACCAGATAATTACTATTAGCAGGTTAGTAAAGACGAGGACTTTCCGCCATCTCCCCTCTTTCTTACACATCGACTCAGGAACTTGAGCTTGTGCGTATCCGTGGAGGAGCTTCTGAAGGAAGGAATTCGAAGAAGAAAGAGAAGCGGAAGTGTCCGGCATCATGGGATTGGAGAGTGGCTATACGTCAGAAACCCTTCCGTGATCTTTCCGGAAAGGGAAGGTGATTCTCGTCGGTTCTCCGAGTCCGGAGACCATCACAACTTTTCAAAATGTCCGATTCTGCAGTTCAAAGAAAAGAAGATGAATTACAAGTCCTGCATTAATATCAGTGTGAGATGTCGATGTGGGCATATAGCCAGGCCAACAACAGGCCCACAGATCCTAGCGAAAAGTAAAGAATTTCCTGCAATCTAGAAAAGTTTTACTTAAGACTTTTTGACAGGTCAATCTTGCCCAAATTTGGACGGATAAATGACGAACCCACTTCTCCTTCTCCCACTTCGAATAGAAAACGCCCCGAAATCATCTTCGTAACTTCTTCTAATCTATCTAGACCATCTATGATATCCAATCTGCAGCCGCCGCCGTTCCGTCCTCCGTGTCACTCGCTTGCTACCAGTTCTAGTTCCAAGCCTGCTGCGCATACACTCCGAGCACCTCATTTGTATACAGCTCGCTATACGAGATGAGGTCTCCCGTCGTATAGACTTTTTCACTCTGCACCTCGTTCAGAATCTCCAACACGTCGTCCTCGATATAATCAAGGAAAACCAAGTCGATCTCGGCGTCGTCCTCCACCTGCGGCTCGTTCGATGCAACGTAATCTGGGATCTGGAAGTATGGGAGAGCCGAGTGGACCGTATCATCGCCATCATCACCAGGGCATGACTGAGACATCAGGACAGTTCGAAGAAGGCGAAGTCAATTGCCATGAAAGAAGAGGATTTAAGCTCCATCAGCACTGGCAGGGTCGACAGGGATCATATAATGCGAGAATGAAGAAATGAAACGCACATCTGTGGTGACGTATCCGAGAGTCCCCGCCGCCGTCGACGAATCCGAACCCGTCGAGTTCTCTTCCCGGCGAGCCAATGCTTGAGCCTGTGACCGTGCATGCATCTCCTCCAACCACTTCCGATACCGCATCTCGATTTCCCCACGCGCATACAACTCCTCCATCCATCGCTTCCTCAACTCGCGTTTCTTATTGCTCGCGCCCGCATCGTTCAGAGCGGGCAACACCTGCTTCGCGACCGAAAACGTCATATTAGGCAGGTAGACGAAGGCATCTTTGAACGGAGACGCCGTGAGCTGGTCATTCCGCGTGAACGTGCCTTCGAACATGTCGAAGCGCAAGATGCCGGAGTTGAGGATGTAGTAAGAAGGGACGGAGGAACGGGTATTGTTGATGGCCAGAGCGGCCGGAGTGGCTACTTCGACGAAGAGCGAGATGACGGAGTCATTTCCTGGATACTCGGCGCGCGTGATTGAGTAGTCTTGGGGTGCGTAGCCGTAGGTGAAATTGAGGTTGTATTCCTCCGCAAGCTCGTTCAGGCCCTTCTTCATCGCAAGTCCAAGCCTGGTATCGAATGACTCGTTCGATTGGCCGGTGTGGAACTGAAGATCAGATTCAGCTTTAATGAACAGGGATATCTATGTAATAACACATAAACGTACTTCATAAGTAACCCGGTTTGGGTCAAGGTAACGACGGCTGAAGGAAAGATTTCCCGAGTTACTGTCCGAGAGATTGACACTCATCCAGCCTGCCAACATAATCAGCACCCACCTAAGTTCTAGAAGATGTTCCCGGACTCACCAACGGTCTCCATATAGCGCCCAGATTGCAAGGATACGGAACGTCCGTCAAGCTGGTCTACGAAAGATCAGAAAGGGACGCATAAGAATGATTATATTTCCGAACTCACTGCAGTCCCGAATATGCGAATGGCCGCCGAAGATGAAGATGGGCGTCTCAGGGTGTACCGCACGCACAGCGTCGAACACCGTAGGCCAGTTATCCTCTGAGATGGGCATGTGTCCAACAAGCAGGAAAAAGTCGGGTTCTTCGGCAATAACATCAAGGAACTATTGGAGGAGGTTAGAAGATAATTACTTCAAAATCACTAATAACGAACCCATTGCTCCTTCACCATATCTTCAACCGTTTGTACGGACGTGCCGTCATCGTTGCCCGTGAAATCGAACAAAACACCAAGAGAAGTGACTCGACGACCACTGGGATTCATATTAGAAAATATAAACGGAGAAGCAAATGGAAAGAACGTACCGCGCCGTCGTAAATTTCGCAAACCGGTCTCCAACGGGTACGCTCACATTCGCACTGGGATTGTTTGGGTCGGGAATCGTGATGTTGGCATTCGACGACAGATAACGTCCTTGCCAATGCGGGGCAAAGTCGGTGTGCCTACGGTCACTACATGAGAACGCGCGACGAAAAATCTTTGTCTCGAACTCACATGTCTAAAGTGTTGTTATAGACATACAACTCGTGATTTCCAATAGCCATGATGTCGTACGGAAGCTTCTTGATGAACTGGTTCGTCTATGAGATTTCGAGTATGAAGTTGTCAGAATTTGAAAGTTTAACATGGGCGCTGGAAACGCACTTCATGTGCGTCTATTCCTCCGAGAGGGTAGCCATCCGAAAGCCCGGTTCCATCATGTAAGTCACCAGAGTCGACGAGAAGGAAGTCGGCGTCCTTTTCCTGAATGGGAACGGCCTGTTAGACAAGAAAAATGACGCCGAAGAACGGCAAAAATACACACCTTCGCGATCTCCTTCATATGGTGAATGAATGACGCAAAGTCCCCAAAGTCTCCGGAATAGTTGGGCTCAGGCGCAGAAGGCTCCTGATGACCGAGAAGCCATCCATGGGTGTCAGTCGTACTGAGGAAGTTGATGTCTCCCCAGACAAGTGGACGAGTAGGAGCCGTGATGGATGAACCAGACAAGGTTCTCCGCATATGGTTGTGCTCGTGCCCACCGCATGCCTGTGAGACGGTTATGTAGAACGACGCAAGGACAGCGACGCGTAGCAACGTCAACGCAGACAAGACCATGACGGCGGAGGGTGAACGAGTCCACCAGTGGAGGCGATCAGAGTGGGATGAAGTTCAACTTTTTTTGTTGAAATTCATTGATAGCCGCTTTTAAAACAACGGCGTCGGCGTCGGCGGCCAAAGATGATGTTTTGTTTTGGCGCGATGACCCTTGCTCGAGTCCGTTTCTTGCAAAGAGTGCAGATAAGAGGACGAAGAAGACGGCATGCGTTGTCGTTGCTCTCGGAATGAGATTTTTTTTAAGGATGGCGGATAGGAAAGAGACGAAAATGAGGGCTTTGTGCACGCATGTGCCAGGGATATCCGAGAGTATTCAGGAACGGACGATGGCCAGAAAGTCTTAGAGACGAACGTTGGTGTGAGCGAGTGTTCGAGAGCTTATACCCAACTTGAATCTCTCCTCGACGTTAGCACGCCAGCACTGAGACTAGCAGTGAAATATTATTGATGACAATGGTTAGACGACAACTCTTTTTGGTACAATGATTGGCGATTGGCTGTCGGCACCCCTCGTCTGAAATTTCCAAAAGAAGCAAGAATCTAATCACATGCCGTCGATCCGCCGCTAACTTCCGGGAGCACGGCCGTCTATACTATTCACCGACCGTCAATGAAGTCCATGTTTTCGCGTTTACTGCGGCCGTCTCTCAGCTTCAAATCCTCAAGCTTCATCTTATCCGCTCACCTGCCAACGATGTCCAAACTCAGTTCATTGTCCTATACTCCTCCTGACCACCTAAAAGAATACCCTTCACTGAACCCACAAGCCCTACATCCACTCAGAGACCCCCCTCCAAGCTTGCTCTCAAACCCGCCTCCACTGCCTGTCGAAGCAAAGCAAAGGCTCTCGCAACCTAGTCCTCTTGAAGGCTTTCATTTCTCAACACACATTGTGCCGGCTGCGTATCCAAGGACTTCGCCCTATGTTCCAATCTCAGACATTACTCAACGTTTCATCGACACTACTGACCGAAAGAAACGCGTCGAGCTTGTGAAGGGCGTGGCAGAAGAGTTTAAAGAGTCAAAGAGGCAATACTACAAAGGTGTCCCTCCTGATGAACAGGAAGACCGTCTGCTATGGGCTTGTGTCAATAGATTCTGGCCAAAGGAGGCTCGTCCTCCAGGCTCAAAGGGTATTACACTCTTCCTTTCACATGCGAACGGCTTCTCGAAGGAGGTGAGTACTTCTGCCCATTTATTGATCTATCAACTCACATCTCGCTTCGGAAGACATGGGAACCATTCCTTCGTAGGCTCTTGAATCTTGTACGATCAAATCATGCGCTGTACATCGACGAGATCTGGTCCTTTGAACCAGTCCAACATGGTGACTCTGGCCTCCTTAACGAAGGGAAGCTTGGCATACTCTGTGAGTAGCTGGGCCATCGTTTCTTATCCTACAGACAAAGCATCGACTGATCATCATTTGTCAGATGACTGGAGAGACAACGCGAGAGATTTCATCAATTTTCTGACGTGCTACCTTCCCGACCTATCAACCTCCTGTGAGACCGCACTACCAACCCATCTCCCACGTCTATCCAGCTCCAAAGCTCAATCACGGATTCGTGACGGCTTCGCCGACCGCACCCTCGTGTCGGTATGTCATTCGTTCAGCGCGACAGCATCGTGAGTCGTTTCGACGTATCTGCTATGCATAACCAAGAATCCCTAAGTTTCCATTCCTTTTGAAAACCGGGCTATGAACGAATCGTGCGCTGTAAAGGGTCCTTGCAGCCGCTAGCAATCCTCAACTCTTCTCTCGCATGGTCCTCGTCGATCCCGTCATCGTCCCACCAAGTCACGACCGTTCCCATGTGATCCACAATTTCCTCGTCAACACAATGATCCGACGACAACGCTGGCCTTCAAGGTGACATCCATCCCTCCTTTCATATTTATCATATTGTTCAAATAAGCGGTACCCACGTCCGTTCACTTTAGGGAGGACGCCTATCGACTCCTCAAGTCCTCCCCTTTCTTCGGTGCCTTTCATCCCGAAGTGCTCGAAAACTACGTCAAATACTGCCTTACGCCGGTCGCAGACGGGAGAGGTGTCCGTCTCAAAGAGACTGCAATCCAGGTAAAGAAAATCTTCTTCCACTCTCTGACCCCAAGGTATACCTATGATCAGGCTGTCAAACCGTCGTTTCGTTTCGATGGCCGATTAACTCTCAGCTAACCATCTTGATTTCTTGAATCCTTCGTGTCTTTTGTCGTCCGATTTCTCACGTTTTCCGCACCATACAACACGTAAACAGGAGTCAGCGGTGTTCAACGAGTCTATCGTCTCGTCCGAGGCCTTCGAACGAATCGCGTCCATTGACCCTCGGATCAACTTGTTTTGGATCATGGCGGAAGACGACCCGGGAAACAGGATGTGCGTACACGCCTAAACAGACACTTTCGCCCGACTGTTTGAGCGAAAGTACACTTTATGTCCCTTGTGTTCGTAAACTGACGTGAGCGCTTTCTTTCTCTTTAGTACGGGCGGGAAGGACGGGGCTCGAGAGACGGTCTGGAAGAGACCGGTCAACTCGAGGAATGTGCGGATCAAGTCTGCTGGACACCTGGTACGTCCCGATGCGAACTTTGCACTTGCTTGCCTGTAACTGCGACTAAACTTCACTTTCCCCCCTCTATTTTCCCACTCTTTCTGTCTTGAAGATCGCACAAGAGAAACCAGACGAGCTAGGTACGAGTTTATTGGCACATTGCCGATGCTGACGTATGTTGATCTTGATTCTTCTAATACAAACAGCCCGAGAGGTAGCTGCCTTCCTCAACGAGATGCCCTCATCGAAATCGAGTGCTACCCCAGTCAAGACGATACATGCGCGCCTGTGACCTGTGATCAAACCTCCAGCTGACACTGGCAAAGCTGAAAGGGTGACTTAGGTAGTCCATTATTTCTCGATTCTTAGGGATGTGCGTAAACGTGCTCGCTCTACGGGCACGATGGACGGAAAATTTAGACAAATAACTGTAATATATTGGTATGGATCGCGTATCCCCTCTCGACTTAGTCAGTGTCCATATCTGTGTATGTAGATTAGTAGATTCCTTTCTTGATAATTGTATACGTACTTCGACCTGCTGAGAAACCCTTTTCTTGATAGAGTATGTTCGGAAGCTGGATTTTTGTACTGAGTGTGGTCCATCATAAGTATCATCAAAGGGAACTTAGATGAACAAAGGTATATTCTTGATGGAATGGGCCTTATAACGTGTCTTCTGTTGATAAGTGAGTATGTCCATCGAGTCTCGATAACTATGTACTTGGGATCTTGAGGCGGGATGTCTCCGCAAAACATACATTCACAAGGTCAGCCATCTTCCATCTATGATTACTCACTGACGACGCCAGTAAAGTCGAGATACATCTCATACCTCTCCTTCCTCTCCTCAGATTAAACCCATCATCATCTTAGCCCCAGCAGGCCCCTCCCCAGGCTGATCCACCCCAAGCGGATCACCAATCTCCGGCTTCTCTACATAATACGAAAAGAACAAAACCTTGAAAGTCAACGCCAGCGCAAGGTGCAGCGCAGCGATGATAACGACGAGCGCGCGAGGCCCTTTCGAGTCTGCGGACGCGAGAACGGGGTAGACGTTTGCGAGGAGGAAGTAGCCTGAGAGGAGAGCTGCAGCACCGACCAGCGTCCAGCGGACTATAGGTTCGGGGATGACACAGAGGGCCTAAGATGGATATTATAGTCGTCAGAAAACAGAGGAACCGAGCGAACAGACGAAGAGAAGATCGAAAAACCCACAGCAACGGGGATCCAAACAAACTGCCCATACCCCCACACCGCAACCGCCTCCACCAAACTCCAATCGCTCACGCCCATATACCTCAGACTGCCCCACAGCACCGTGGGTAGGCCCAATCCGTACGCATACACGAGCGAGACGGCGATGGAGAGGAGTTGGAAGTTGTAGTCGTATTGGGCGGAGGGGTGAGAGAGGTAGGAGGAGATGGAGGCTGCGAGGGAGGAGAAGACGAAGAGAGCGAAGATGACGGTAGTGAGAGTCCAGAAGGGTCCGTAGAGGTCTGGGGCGGGGGAGAGGAAGGTGGAGACGTAGGTTGGGGCGGCGAGGGGGTTGAGAGTTGCGACGCAGCGTTTGAGGACCTAAAAGGAGCATTGCGATTAGTTTGTAAGCTCGTGGCGAAGTGGAATACAGCGTTGGGACATGAGAGAAGGATCATACCATTACTGTGTCAACGTCGAAGTATTGTTGATAATAGTCGAAAGTCCAAAAGCCCGACTTGCGCATTTGAGGCTGATCATTCAGGTATCCTAGCTATTCAATGAGACTGCTGTATTCAAAAGACAACACGAGTTCCACCGCTCACCTCTGCTCACGTTTCCAGATGCACGTCCTTCCCTCGTCTCGTTCGGCAAAAAAGCTGCATGGGATACCTAGTCAGTAATGTCTGCAATCCGATGTCTCTGCAAATGCATCTTGACGCGTCACGAACACTTGAACTCGAGGCCATCTCCTTCCTCTGCTCGCTTTGGATCATTAGGTCTAGGCAATGAATGAGAGAGAACGGCGCATATTTACCTCGTCTGCTTCTATGGGGGTATATCCTGACGCCATCATGCGCTTCAAGGTGGACGTTATTTGAATGCTTTGGTGGGTTGTTCGACTTGTTGCGGCGTCGCTGCTTGCATAGACGATCGACACTCGTTACTTAAAATGAAACTCCGTACATCCCGGAGTTAATACTCTTAATGACGCTGAACGCTGAACACAGACTTCCCCTCATGCATAGTTACATGCACAAAACCTTCAAAAGTTCAACACATGCCCAATCGATTTTTTGGTACACCAGAAACGCAAACTATGTACTGTTACACTAATGAAGTGTTCAAAGGGAGTCCGTGATTATATGAAAGAGTCCGAAAGCGTCATGAGTCCGAAAGATGAAGTGGAGTTCGTTACAAAGTGGAGTTCATCAACAAATGGAAGGTCCGTGAGCAACAAAAGAAGTCCCAGAAGTGCTAATTTTTGTCTGCGCTCGTTCAGAGTTCGTTAAGTTAGGCATTGGCGTGTTTGGATCATTGGTGACAGAAGAACGAAGATCTCTCATCCATTAGGCGGTGGACGCAGCCACAATGGAGAAGTCCGGGCTGATGTTTCCGGAATCGCCAAATACTGTAGAACACGAAAAAAACAAAAACAAAAAAGGAGCAAATGGAGCTCGGTCAGCCACCATCATCGAATATCAAACGACAACATTATACTCACGAGTGATCTCGTAGTCTCCGGGAGCGACATCAGGGACAGTGAAACTAACGAATCCCGCGCGAGGGTCAAAGCCTTCCGCAAGGGGATCGTCTACAATATCAAAACATGACGTCAATCCACAACAAATCATCATGAACCGGGTATATTTTACGTACCAAGCGATCCTTTGCCGGATGGAACGATCCTTTGGTTCTGGTCGAGCGTGACGAAGAAGCCGTTTGAAATGGACTCGGGAGCGTCAGCGGTCTCCCATGTCACATTCACCGTAGACCCGACGACCCAGACCGTCGCGGCATTGGGCGAGAGGATAGTCGGCACCCAGACATCACGCTTCTCAATTTCAGATTCGTCGGAGGCGTCAGTGGGGGCAGATGCAATGGTGAAGAACGGGCTTCGGTTACCGGAATCGCCGAACACTGACAAAAAAAAGGTCAATGACTAAAGGCCAGAATATGCAATATAATTAATGTGAAACTCACGAGTGATCTGATAATCGTCGCCGGTTTCAATGTCTGGAACAGTAACTTCAACCCAACCAGTACGGAGATCGAAGCCCTTGGCGAGTGGTTCGTCTATACTTCCGGGACCTTCAGTGACCGTCAAGCCACCCTTGTTGAGAGTGACCAAAGCTCCATTGGAGATCAGAGCAGGTTGGTCGCTAGTGTCCCAGGTGACGTTTACAGTCGTTCCGATTTGCCAGACTGTGTTAGCGTTGGGAGAGATGATGGTGGGGCTCCAGACGTCTCGCCTAGTAGCGCCGACGGGAGCGGCAGAGGCGGGAGAGCAGAAAGCTGCGATGGCAGCGGTGATCGTGATGAGGGAGGCGAGCATGTTATCGTTAAGCGTGTTCGTCAATAAAGGTCGTTAAAAAAAGAGGCGGACGAGGATGTGGATGGATTGATAGGATGGGGGGTGAAAAGAAGAGGGAATGGGGTTGGAGAAGGGGTTTATATATGCAAGGACGGGATCTAAAATGAGATGAATTTCGGAAGCGGGCGACTGTGGCCTGGGTTCGCCTAAGTAAGCTGTGTTTATGTGACGCACCACAGCCATATCCATCCCATCGTCGCATGCGAGTCCGCGAATGGACGGAGGCCTAAGGGGAGTCCAGATGGCCCATGGAAAACACAGGAAGGCGAGAGTCGACCGGCCAAACATTACCGAGAGCGGAATCCTCCACGAAACCCGCGCTCAGTACGAAGATTTTCGGGCTTTGGACTCGTATAAGCCATCAAAAATGTTTCCGTCACATTCCATTCATTTTCTCTGTTTGGTCGACCCTTGGACTTTGGAGTTCTTCGAGGAGAGAGATGGGGTTCAGAAGGCCAATATTGCCCAGGATGCCTTGCGACTCGGCGCCAAACGGACGACCAGGACTCGGTCAATCAAACCTTTCAACCCTCTTGAGCCTGAGTCTCCCGACTCCCTTCTCTTCCACCCCATCATCCTGGAGGTGAAATTCAGGGAAATGTTGTGATAAGGGGAAGGCAATGTTTGATTTTTGCAGTTTCTGTGCATCGCGGGCTGGAAAGGAGATGTGCGACATGTGCGATCGTAGCTTCGAGAGCGGTCACAAGGTGGGATATGAAGATGACTAGTACTGTGTTGTCCATCCGATTTCATACGGTACGGCGCATCTCACCCGGAATGCTTCCAACTTCCAACCAACTTGTCCGGACCCTTTTCTTGGCCTCTCATACGGACAGAATCCACCGAACAAAGCTTCCGCAAAGTCGAAATGGTGGAAAGCTGTCTGTTCTCACTGTGACTGTAGTTTCCTGCCGGGCAGCTCAGCCAAACCAGAAACCCGCTCATGCACGAAGTGAAATGAGTTGTTTGCTGAACAACGGGAAATGAGAGCAGTGCTACGATTCGGAGACTCCGGAAGAAATCGCCTTTCTCCTCATCTCCCTTTGACAACGACACAATGACCAAACGGGATTTCTGTGTACATTTGTGGACGTGGACACGCGCAGAGGCAGAGGAGCCTCACCTCGGCGTTCATTCGATATCTCGTGTTGGTGTTTCAGATCGGGTAGAATGGGCTTGTTCATGCGGCGTTTGTGCTTTGGCGTGCAGTGAGCAGTGAAGGGCGAAAAGGGGTCATTCAAGAGGTTTAGGGTAGGGTAGGCAGGGTGAAGCAAAAGGTGAAGCGTGAAGCGAAAAGCTCGGTTCGGATCGAAGAGGTGTGGCTCTTTCGTGAAAGCGGTTTACCGTTTACGCAACGAGTGGACATAGGGAAGATGAAGCTGTGGTAGCTGTGGCGCGTCGAAATTAATATCGGCATGAAGGGTCTTTTGGATCTCTCGAGACACTGGACACGCGTACACAACTGAAGTCATCATCCATCTCATAATCCCTTTGTTTGTTAAACTAACGGACTAAACCATTACACATCACACACGTCATACATAAAAAGTGAGACAATGAGAGGTGATTGAAGGCATCGCATTACTTTTCTTATGGTACGATATATTACACACAGCAAAGAGTGAAAATAATCAGAGAGACTATCATGAGCATTCGTAACAGGAGTATCCTGAACACCAAACCCAGTTCACTTTTTCGTTCTCGCACGCGTTGCTCTCGGAGCAGCAAAAGACTCGTCCGACGACGCTTTCGACTTCACAGTCCTACTCGGGGGTTTCTTCGTACTACTCGTAGCAGGTGTTGGTAGTTTACTTTGACTAGCTGGAGCCCGACTACCCTGCCTCGTCGCAGGCGTTCGAGCTTTCGAAGCAGGCTTCTTTCCTTCTGTATTTGCGTCGCCAGACTCGGACGTCGGACTATGTTCGGGCGTGTTCTCCTTATTCTCCCTATTCGCAGCATCGTCTACCCCCGTCGAATCCGAAGCCGCCCCTGACCTTGTCGGCCGTTTGGCTGACCCAGTGCCCTCTGAGGAAGCAGGGGTGCGTCTCCGGGGGTTGCTGTTAGCTGGAGCTGAATCGTCCATACTGCTCTCCGTCTCCGTCCGCGTTCTCCGGGCACGGCCCGCAGCCACAGTAGGCTTCCGCGCCGGTGCAGGCCCTGACTCAGGTAGGCTCAACTCCTCATCCTCGGGAATGGTCTCCACGCCCGACGCAGCTTTCTTCTGTGCCTTCCCAGCTGGTAGCTCTGCATCAACGTCGCTTTCGGGATCAGCGCTGCGTGAACGCGCTCGCGTGCTCCGGCGTGTTGCAGGCCCCCCTTCAGCTTCCTCGGACTGGACGGAATTTGTCCGGTTCGTTCTGCTGCGAGGTTTTGCTGGTGCGTCACCATTTTCTTGTCCAGATCCTGCCGCTGACGGTTCTGTGCGGGATCTTGTACGAGATCTTGTCGTCGAATCTTTTGAGGATGGTTTCGCCGATACATGGACTGGTTCTTCAGCCTTGACACGTGCCGGACGACCACGTTTAGGTAACGTGTCCGCACCTTTGGTTCTCGTATCCGCCTAAAACGTCATAACATAAGTCCATTTATTACAAACATATTCATCAAAAGGAAGCTTACATTCGTATCCTTGTCTGACCCGGAAGTTGTGCGACGTGCACGCCCAGTCCGATGCACTACAGCACCTTCTGGGACATTCGGATTTGCTCGTAGTCGTTTCGGAAGCACGATAGGGTTTGAGTCAGGAGTGGCTTCGTCGTCAGCCATAGTCGACATGTCAGTAGGGGTTCCGTGCGTTCGGACAAGCTCTCCCCGCAAGCCTTTACTCCGAGTGAGATTTCGACTCGTCGATGGAGGCTTGCGGGATGAGCTTGCCTTTGGAGGCGCCGTTTCCTGTTCTTCGTCTTCTTCAATGCCTTCCAAAACGCCTCTGAGCTGAGCGGATCTTCCCACGTCAGGGTTCGAGTCGGAGCCAGGGTTTTGGTCGATTAGCATCATCTCAGAGATACCATCAAAGGCTGGAGTGGGTGGTACTTGTTTTTCGGAGAAGAGTTGACGGACACCATCTAAACGAGGCGTACTAGGACCTTGAGGTTCACGGAAAAGATCTCGAACTCCATTGAAGGCTGGTGTTTTGAGACCCCCTGGTTCTTGAGGCTTCCCAAACATAGTCCGTAGCTCATCGAACTGTGGCGTCTGAGGGGGTTGTCCTCCAAGCGTCGTAGTGTTTTCATCTCTAGTTTGATCCACATCCATAGCGTAAGATGTCTGGAATGGATTTTCCGAGTCGTCTTCACGCTTCATTATGCCCACAAATGGAAGGATGCGAGCGGCTGGAGCTAGAAGCGAGAATGCTTTCTCCGGTGAAGGTATTGGTTCACCATCACGGCCCATATCACGACTTATGCGAGGCCTTGTCGGTGACAGTGACGCTCTACGTTGCGCGAGCTGAGTTTCCATCCTCTTTAACACTATTTGCGTATCCTCGCCTTCATCAATGTCTTTGCTGAGTGTTTTGAAAGGGGAATCTGGGACTTGCGAGTGCACAGGAACCGGAACGAGCGTTTCGTGCTCAGATAATTTTGCAAGGAAACCACCACCAATAACAGGATCCGGTAACGAAAGCGCAGATTTTCGCCTTTCAAGAATTGCCTTCTCGGTCGAAAATGTCAGAAGCTCATCAATAAGCATTGCGTGTCAACCTCACCTTTCGTTCCTCGTCTGTGACCTCACGACGTTTGGAAGGTGAGAGAGGTGGTTTTATTTGCGCCTCATTCATACCACTTTCTGCCGGCTCGTCTTTTACAGATGATGCATTAAGCGCTACGTCCGAATTGAATGTATATCCGGGTGGTGGTCGTTGAGGTCCCGTTCTTCTACGCTCGGCTGCTTCCCTTGGAGGGCGCTGCGCGAACAATTGAGGCTGAGGCGTCATGAACGAACCCAGTGGGCGGATAGGGCCGATTTGTGTAGGAGTAGTTCCATGGTCTAGGGAAGCATCATCCATCTCTTCGTCTCGTGTGAAATCGGTGGCCTAGTTTAGATCATATTAGTGATTGCATGTTATGGAAATGATGACGCTCACATCTGCGATGTCTTGTTCGCCAGTTCGAGGCTGGTCGATGAAAGGATTTACGTCCGCCTCTTCCATTTGTTCGTTGTGCTCTACCGAGTCATCTTCTTGAACACCTTCTTCTGACTCGCCTGATACTTCAAGAATACTGTTGACGACTTCGTCTTCTTCTTCAGCCTCCCCTTCCGCATCTTCATCTAGATTGATTTGTGTGAATTGAGGATTAACTGTGGCCTTTTGTCGCTGTGTTTCTTCTCGCATATAAGCATTTCGCTGGGCAGAGCGAATGAGAACGGCACGGTGCAGCGAGGGCATTGAGCGACGGGGTGTTCTAGGAGGAGCTTGCGAGCGCACTGGAGTCGGAGAAGGAGGATGGTTCACTTTCTCTTCTGTGTCCTCAAGAATCACTAAGTCCTGGTCCTCTTCGTAGACACGTGGTCGATCGCTACAGACCAGCGTCACCGGCAAGTCATTGTTCGCTAGTTTCAACGGGCTCTGGAGCACTCTGAGGTTCTCTCGTGGGTAAGGCGAGGGAGCCGGGGAAAAGACCTGAGCACATTGCACGAGGCTCATACGCACGCTCTTGCGGCGGGTCGCAGCTGGAGTAAACAGTTGAGGCCTCAACGCCTTTGGGGGATAGTTGAAGATGAATCGCTTCTTGAAGATCTCGAAGATACTGTTGTTTGGCAATGGGACTGATACTGTACTACCTGTCATACCAAGTGCTGTTGGTTTCGCAGGATAGACTGAACATCCATCAACGATGACCCCATTCGAGCCAAAGACTTGAAGAATGGCCTTGCGCTCCTCAAAAATGATCTTGCAATGGAGCGGGCTAACTTCGGGATAGTACAGCCTGACGCTGCAGTTGGAGTCACGCCCGAATGAGACCTCCTCGTCATCGATGGGATAAGCGGCGACCACGCTTGATTGCTCGCGCTGCTTCAGCAGTCGTATCGTGCCATATTTGCCAACTTCTGCCGGATCCGCCATGAGATTTGATGTGCTTCGAGCTACCAGACGAAGGACACAGCAGCAAGGGGGTGAAGCGGAGAGGTGGGTAAGAACGAACGTTACGAAGTGTGGTTGTTGCTTGGGAAACGGACACGAATTGTTCACTATTTTCACGTGACCGTGAAGGCTCTGCATTTCATTTCCTGTCTTTCCTTTCTAGGAGGCACGGTCTTTCCTGTGTTTCTTAGCCTTCTACTCCTACCGTCATAGAGCTCCGAACCATCTTTAGAGCTTCAATGATGTCGATCAACGTAGCACAAGACTTTTATTTGAACTTTCAAATGGAATGTCGAGGTATGTAATAGTTTGTTTATTAGACACGGAGCTCCATCTTGTAACAAACAAGATATCCAATCACGACTTTCATCCAACAACAGCCTTACTCCCGAGGAGACTTTGAAGATATCAGAAAGTATCCAAACTGAAAGAAGGCGACTGAATGAAATAACGGCGTCTCTTCCAACCCGAGATCGCCATACTTGTGAATCAGTGAGCGCTTGTTTGATTCTACGACAGTCATAAGCCCTGACTGCTGTCTCCCAGAAACTCCAAGAAATCGAGTCAGATTTCAATGTTATAAGGACTAAAACTGCAGGGAAAGGAAGGTTTACTTTCAAAAACCGACAGGCGGCTACAAACACAAATGATTTAAAAGCCCGTGAATATCCTTCTGCGTCCGCGTCCATCAAGAAACATGTTCCCGCTGTCAGCGATCGTGAAAGCTCATCCGAAAGAACCTCTTACCAGCTGGAGTTCATCACCGTCACAAAATCCGCTTCCAACGCTGGCGAACTCCCCTTATCGAACCTTGACCATTGCATATTCTCATCATTGCAGCCCGAAGCATCCGAATATACCTTTACCTCCGCTCATGTTAGTGACGTGAGGGACAGTGTACTGCTTATGGGACATATCAATGGAAGTGTAATCATGCACAATTTGAACGGTTGTGTGGTCGTCGTAGCTTGCCATCAGGTATAGTGCGTTATCACCCGCGCCGGAACACAGGCTCACTTCTTTTGCAGCTGCGGGTGCATAACTCGAAGAACACACGACTTTATGTACACGTATCGTCAAACGCTATCATAGAGGGCTGCAATAATCTTGGTCTCACATCATACCCAAAGGCTCTCCCGCTTTCGGAGGCTATACGATCTCAGGTGAGTTTCTACTTTTGCTCATTTTGTAATTCGCCGTGCTAATCCCCGTGTGAGTAAAGAAAAGCGCACACGACTCAGTACAGGACTTCTCTCACTTGCTGAATACTCCCTCTCCGCATTGGAAAAATATCACAGTGGAGATGGATCATGATGTATACATACGAGAGAACACGATGTGGACAGAGCTATGTTCACGTGCGATATTGCTGCCTTTGAATAGTCAAGATAACAATGGAAAAGACGGCGCTAAAATGGAGGCACTTGAAGTGCAAGTGCTCTTGAATAGAGTAATGACTATTTCACCCACTTCCTGAATCCTAATCGCATTGACTAATTTCACTTATACGCTTCCTTCATCTGAATTACATTCTGGTTTAAAAATTACTGCGCGTGCTATGCAGAGAAATGAAACATACATCGATCGAAATTGAGCAAAGAAAAAAAAGGAGGTGCGAAAAGACTGAGAAGCCTGAGATTCAGTGAGAAGACGCGATTCACGCGAACCAGAAAACGCGACCTCGTGATGTGTTGGATTACTGTTTTTGGATTTGCTAGTAGTTCAAAACTCTCCTCGTGTGTCTCTCATCGCACCGCGTCTGCTTGCTTTCCTTCGACCGTCGCTTTCACTTGGAGAGTGCCAGGAGCCTCTGCAGCTACTTTAAGCACATATACCTAGGATCGTTCAGTTCGACAAACATATCTCATGCTTGCTTTTTGATTCATGTCTCTATCTACTAACTCTGACAGGAGCGACCATGAGCCCTCGCTTTCTGGTCTGCGCTCCCCGCTCTACGGAACAGCAACATTTTCTACACTTTCACCATCCTCAACACCTACACCCCCTTCGCCATCAGGTGGGTCTTCTGCAAGACTGACACATCCTTCTCGGTCGCGTATGTTCTTCTCTCTTTTTTATTATTTAACTTTACACTCAACCATTGTCAACAACAGTGACACCTACCGCTTCTGACGACGGAACGCATGTACGCAGAGTCGGCTTTTCTCCTGCCGTAACGTCGTACGATTCCAGAAGTCAATCAGACTCGGACTCCTATATGGACGAATACGATAACTCGATAGACGAGACGGCTGAAGTTGAGGATGTTTTGAACCGCATCGACGACGAAATTACGCAACTTTCGTCCGCAGTATCCAGTTCTGGGTCCAGCTCCAACTCGTATACCACAGCGACAAACGAGCCTTTGGATTTCAGCCACGAGCGTCGCGCTCTTAGTAGGATTTCAGAGCGAACCGAAACCCAGTCCATGAGTTCGGGTTCGGGCGTAGGCACCAGCACAGGGCTTTTCCAAAACCTTTTCTCCTCGACTTTTGCGAGGCCAAGTTCGATATTCTCTGCTGCACGTAGTTTTTATGGATCACCATCAGCTTCATCTTTGTCGCCTCCGCCGACCATTCCAGCTACTGCACGGCCTGCAACACCTGAAAGGACGTTTAAACCTGCACCTCCTACGGGTAGGCGTGTTGGCAACTTGGTAGCGAGCTTCGAATCCGATGTTTCAACCTCACGCCCAGGCTCAGTGCCTATTGGACCTCGATCACCTAGCCCGTACGGCTTTTCTTCACGCCCAAGCTCACCAACGAAGTCGGCTCACTCACGGGGTTATACGGAAGGCTCATTTAGCGAAGAGTATACTCATTCGCCGTACACGCATTCTCGTTCTTATACGGACGGTGGCTCATCCTACCTTTCTCCGGCAGCTCGGTCGAGCACATTATCGAGGACTACTCTTCAGGGCTCTGCGGAAACGGCTCGTCCTCTTACTCCGCTAACCAATGTCAGAAACATTGTCACGGCATGGAAAGAACGCTCGCCTGAAAAGGCATCTACGGTAGACTCTTCTTCGTCCGTTTCTCCCTCTATTGTCAGTGGTCCATCGTACACGAGTGCCAGCTCGTTTGTTCTCGGGCTAGGTGGAGTTTTCAGCCTTAGACGCCGTGCAACGGCCTCTGCCTCAAGCCTAAGCCGACGCCATAGTGCATCCGACTCGGGTCGTTCTTTCCCTGATGAAATGGGCTCTACTACTGGTAGTCTTACAGATACACGGAGCCTTGCAAGATCCAACAGTGCTCGGAGTGCCGGAGGTTCTTCGATTTTTGATATCTCAGAACTCGATAGTTTCATTCGTGGGAACCAAGAGGTACGTATTATGTTGTTATAACAATGCGTTTGATCTTAAATTAATTTCGGCAGCCTCTTCGAGTGGGTCAATTGTGGTATCTGAATGTACACGCTCCACCTCCCTTTCAGTGGCAGCGTTGCAGAGCCATTTTGTACCCAAATACACTCTTACTGTCGTGGATAGTACCTGGCGGTGGACGGGGCGTGGTTACATTGGATCTGGTTCATTGCAATGAAGTTCGGAGTGTACCCAGTCCAAGCCATCCTAGCGCTCGCGACGATATCGGTTCGATCGCTGCGCGGCTGCAAATGAACGATGGAGACACGGAAGACTATGATCTCGTTGAGATGCTCTGTCCTTTTCAACTGCTTTATACAGACGGCGTCGAGCGCTTGGGCGCTGAGAGTGCAAGAGAGCGCGTACGATGGGTCAGTGCTATCTGGTAAGCTAAGCAACACGTTTCTTTTCTGCAATACTTAAAATTATGGTATAGGGAAGCGCTTGACGGTGCCGTCGGACCTCCAGACCGAGGCTTGACCAGATCTCCAACTGGCTCTGTGCGCACTCTTCGGTCCATGACAAGTAGTGTTGTGAGTTCGGGCTCTGGGTCAGCGTCAACTACATATCTTCCTCCATCCGACACCATCCCCGAGCTTCCAGACTTTGACTCGTCTTCAATCACTCGTACCCATTCTCCACGGCATTCGTTGTCTGACTCCACTCTATCCTCCTACGCTCGTGCTCGTACTATCTCTTCGGATGATGGAATGATATCGAGCAACGGAGGCTTGCTTCACCCAATGGGATCGCGTTCTATCGAGATTGCCCCGAGTCGAAGCTCTTCTCTTCGTCGTACATCATCTTTAGCGGACCTAGATGCCGAGTTTGCAAGTGCATTGAGTGCAAGTGGAATTACAGTTAACCGAGGTACAAGAACCCGATCTCGTGGTGGAACATCTCGATTTGGTGCACGCTGGACACAAGAAGGAAGCGAATATGGCACATCATCTGTAGGTCCTTCTGAGTCCGCAAGTCGTAGAGTCCGTTCGTCGTCGTTTTACTCCGGTACGTCGCATCCGACATTGGACGGTACGACCATGGAAGCCACGACAATGTCACCGACGTATGGCTTTGGTTCATCCACTTCAAGCTCGACTCAGATTGTAGCATCCTCGTTATCTCTACGTGGATCGTCCTCGGCATCATTGTTGGGTGATTCGCACTCAGGACCAACAACCTCAGAAGAAGCTTTGAGGATGAGGCCTATTTCCCCGTCCACGCCCAGGTCCATGACCCCTGATACGCTCGTATCCACTTCTTCAGGCCTTACACGGCAGAGCGCTGTGCGGAGGCGAACACCGCGTACCACTCGTTCGTATACAGTAAGCGAGACGGGACGCAGCGATTCGCTGGTGGACTCGACAGATGGTGGACGTGATCGGGGATTGTACGTGGGGAGCAGTCTCGACGCTGAGAGCTATACGACGACGACTTACGACAGCTCCAACTTCTCGCGCACGTTAACGAGGAGTGAAGGGTCGCTTCTCCCAACCGAGTCCGAAGAATCGACGATTCAGGCCAGGCCTCCGCTAGATGAAATTGAAGAAAGACAAACTCGGCCAAAGGCAAGAAGCGAGGAAGAGGAAGATGTATACAGGACACCGCGGGCCACTGCGCGCGCCGCTTCGTCTTATCATTCAGCACCTGGCACGCCAACTCCTTCTAGCACGAGCCTTCCAACTTCAGAATACTTGTCGCTGGGGAAAAGTTCTTCGGAGATTCCAGCCACAGAGTATATTACTGCTGATGTTTGTCCTTTGTCCCCGCCTGTGACGGAGACCGAATACCTCACAGCCGAATGTCGTTGCAAGCTCCAGCAGTCGACGAAGGCGGAGTCTATCCCGGAGACTGAATACCTTACCGCCGAATGCCACTGTAGGATCTCAAAGCACAAGAAGGTTGAGTCGAGCGCAGCGAGCCTTTACGAGCCATCCCCGGTACCACTGATCCCTTCCACGGATGAGAAAGCTTCAATTCCTTTGCCCCCAGAGTCCGAGAGTGATGAATCACCGACTTTCTCCATCCCAGAACTGGAAAAGACACCGTCGCTCGCGATTCAAGAGCCTTCGACGCCAACAAAAGAATCGTCTGCTATCCCACCGACGTCTAGCGAGGCGTCTGAGGAGACTCCCACGCCTTCTAGTCCAACAACTGACACACCTAGTTCGCTTACGACTAGTTGGGACAAGCCTCCCGCCAAGGTCCCATCGTCACCTTCACTTGCCTCCATTCCACCTTCATCACCGTCCTCTCCCACGTCAGAGAGCTACCGTTCCGAGACGTCCGTTACTCCAAAATCCAAGTCGTTGGTGGTCCCATCGCATAGCAGTTTCAAGTCCTCTCCCAGCATTTCAGATTATGAGTCGTCGGTTTTCCTACCTTCGCCCTCAGTATTCTCCGTGTCTCTCCCGGATCAACCTTTCGATGCCAGCTTCGAAACATCAGTAATGCGACATGGAGTCAGTGAATTGATATCAGACCAGCATAGTCCTTTTACGCCAAAAGAGTTCAGAAGTCCAAGCGTATTAGATGCCAAATCTATCAGTACAACAGCGACGCCGGAATCCACAACAACCGGGACAACAAGCAGCCTGACAGTGACACAGAAAAGCATCGGTCCAACTGACGTTCGAACGCGAATTAGTACGGATCCATCAACATCAAGCTCTATCACGACTGCAAGCAGCATGAGCGTGACCGAGGAAGAGAGTGTCAGCAGCCTGACGGCAAGTAGCGGGGCTGGGGTGGTGGTAGCTACTCCCGTCCCTCCACCTCGAACAGCGTCCCCGAGTACTATCACGGAAGTTTCTATTCCTCAGGGCCTGCGCACTCCCAGCACCATAGCACCATCGACCATCTTCAGCAGTGTGACTAGTTCGAGTCCGTTCGACGACGAAAGCATTTTAGGGCACCAAGTAACGGTATCGAGAACACCATCTAGCGTAAGTACGCTTTCGACGACGTCCATAAGCAGTTCAGTGTTTGCCCCAACGATTTACGAGGAAGAAGCGCCTCTACCCTCTCCCAAGACAGTGTCAACCTTATTGCATTCAAGGGCTTCCACGCCGCGACCGGTAAGTCCTCAAGGATCACATTCATGTTTGATGTCGTTGCTAAAGAATGCATTGCAGACTACACCTCGTGATGTAGCATTGCCTATGTCCCCATCGTTGCTTTCCTCAAAGCCTGTTTCGTCTTCGGCGTCATCAGAAAGCATCAGTACACCGAGAACGGATGCCGAATCTCTGCAGACAGAAACTTCAGTCGAAGCTTCCGAGGTTATGGACACTCCTCGCGAGGAAATTTTGACACATGATGTCAATAGACTTCTGCGTTACCTTCATGACTTGGACCAAATTCGAGGTGATGAGTCGAAAGACATGAAAGATCAACTTCAACGCATTGAAGATGTGCTGAGCGATCTAAATAATTACATGCGTAAGCCACGGGCTGCGGACCCGGTTCAGACTGTGGTTGGCTTACCGCGTTTTATAGGGCCAAAGGCCAGTCGTCCTGAAGTGGAAACAAGCGAGTCTCTGGAATACGAGACTCCGCCACCACCCATCCAAATGCCTGTTGCCCGACCTGCAGCGCCTGCCCAAAGAACTGCAACTCCAATGGCACCTTCTGGTTCGATGTCCCCCTTACCTGTCCCGGAGCCTACTCCGCGTCCTAGGCAACCTCAGCCACAGCTTGCGACACCAAGGCCACATGTACCTTATGAGGAACCTCAAGAAGAACGAGTCATTCGTGATTCAAAGGTCTTAGACCCTTCAGCTCCATCGTTGATGTCCGAGCAAACAATGACTTACTCTCCTTCGACGGCTTCGGAAGGACTATCTATCCTGTCTTCCCACCATTCAGATAGTATAAGCTTAATGAGCTTAGAAAACTATCCGGCTGTACCGATTAGTCCACCAGGGTCGCCATCGTCTCCGTCCAGTGATGGCTCGGCGTGGTCGTCTTCTACTGAGGCTCCTTGGCCTCCGTCATCCGTAACTCCTAGTACCGTCACCAGAAGCGCGACTTCACGGCCGGCGGTAGAAGAAGACAGATCTATCAGTCTTTCTTTAGAGTCACCTCTTCCTACTGCTACTCCGGTGCCGATACCAGCAGCTTCACCTCTTTTGTCGATTGTTTCGGCCGATTCGCTTCTACCAACCCCTCCAGAGTCGATGACACCTTCACAAGAAGCTATAATGACGCCTTTGCCCGCATCACCAATGCCCGCAGGACCTTATACGAGATCTCCCCTTCCTGATGCGTCACGTTCGATATCTGTGGGTGAATCCGAGCTTTCTATGGCCAGTCCTCCCCCCTCATCCTCGATGCCGTCATCTTCAACTCCGCCATCTCTTATGCGTGAAGCCCCTCAACCTGTCCAAATTCGTGCTCCTTCCTCGCCGGTGTTATCTGTATCTCCAGAGCCGTCTGAGGCATCTGATCTTCCTGAGGTACCTGCATTGCCAGAAGTTCCCATAATACCACCTGAGCCAGTAGTCGTGCAAAGCGAGGAACCTTCTCCAGCTCCTCTTCCGGTGCCGCCTGAACCTCTGCCGTACCGTCAGATAACACCGATGCAGATGCCGGAGCCAGAACTTCCTCCCCGTCTGCCTGAAAGTCCCTATATATTGGAGACCGTCCCGCCTTCTCCGTCAGTGAGCGTAACAACCGTGAGGCCTGGTTCTGAAACAGATAGGGACCTTCCGGGCCAAGCGCTAGATAGTCTGCGGGATTTGCTCGAGGATTTACGAGGACAAACACAATCTTTGTGGGATGGTCAACGTGAAACGAACAGGATGCTGGATGATATCACTGGTGACGAACAAGTTAACGGCAGGTTGCAAAATATCGAAAATCTGCTGGATGGATTGTTGCGAAACATGGTGCCTAGTAGTACTCGGCGTTCAGAAGAAGAACCTTCTGAAATCAGTTCCGATACATCTTCGGCGTTGAGGAGGTACATCGATCGCCTTCGAGAGCGTAGGCAAGAATCATTGCATATGCCTACTCCAGTTCGTGCTCCCGAGCGTGCCTTGGATTCCGAATGGCTTGACTTCTTGTCAGAGCCTCCTGCTCCTACGGAACAGCCAATCCAGGGTCCTCCGTCCCTCGTGCCTCTATACCGCCGTGCACCACGTTTGCAGAGAGAAAGGAGTGTCAGTCCTCCTTTGACACTCGGAGAGACCATAAGACCAGCGTCTGCACCCTTAGACGAGAGTGTGAGGTTATCAGAAATACCTCTACAGTATGCAGATGATCCTCGAAGACAACCTTGGTATCGAGTATACCAGCCTGGAGTGCGTCGACCAACAGAACCTTCAGAAACGGGTTTGTCTTTCGTTCGAAGTGATGCTCACAGGCGGCGTCCTACGGGGCGGGGCGGACCTCAGAGACGACCAAGTATTGATTTCTTGGATAGAGTGCGTCGGCATCGTCAACGTAGAGGGGGACCTGAGGATGGTTTCTTTGACGCTACTAGACCAGCAGATGCGGTAAGCGAGGTTTTCTCTCACACTGCGCATACATTCATCCTGTCCCGATAGGAACCTGTTATGGAGGCTGTACCACCCCCGCCCCCATCCCCACCTCGAGAACCAGCGAGACCGTATACCGCTCCTCCCGTTCCCGGCGAAAGCTGGCCGGTAGGTTTCAGACCGCAACCCCCTACAACTACTGTAAGTTCGTAAATAATAAGCTAGCCATAACTAACATTATTTTGCAGCTTGGTAATGTTCCCGTCGGACTTCCTTTCACTGGTCCACCGCAACCCGGGGTCAACGTGATACCGCCAGGTATGGCGGGTGTCCCTGTGAGTATAGTGCTCGTTTGCTTGAGCAATTAATCTGAATCCCCTCTAGCCACCTATGATTCCAGTTCAGCAATTCCCTGGATCACCTCCGCCATTTAAAGATATGTTGGACCTGCTTCGCGTAAGCCTGATGTTCACTTGAAATCGATACATACTTCTGTAATAACGTCCCCGCCTTCTACAGCAAAATCGGCTCGCACAAACAGCTTCCATCGATCAACAACGAGAGATCATGAGATATATGCGGGGTCTCAACCAATGGCTAGAACACGATGTTAGGGATAGACACAATGAATTAAGAAGCATTGGAGCCAGAGTGGATGCATTGAGAGCGGAACTTGGTCGAATAAATCTCGTTGGTGCGTGTCCTGTCTGCTTTGCTTTTATCCTTGATTTTCTTATCGCTTACTAGGAGGCCCTACGCAAGCTGCTCAGCCTCAGGGGCAACCCGGGGGTAGGTTCCAACACTTCATTTTCTTCTCATACTGACCTGTATTGTAGTACCAGGCCAGACCTATATCGTTCCTCCTATGCAACCGCCTCAACCTATGATGCAGATGCCGGGGGCTATGATGCCTGGAGGAGGTCCTCCAGTGATTCCGCCTCAATTCCCAATGCCCGAACGTCCCTTGACCCCAGGTCACGGTGCTCCAATGTACGCTCCAAGCGGCCCACCAGTAATCCCTCCTTATCCTTCAGGTCCTACGAGCGAAGGATATTTCATCCCTCCTCGTCCTCCAACTGGGGTGGAGCCTCCCGTAATCCCGGACCACCAGTACCCACGACCTGGAGATTATCCGCGGCCAGGAGAATACATGGATCGGCCAACTCCTATGGTCCGTCCAGCAGATGGTCAAGACTTTCCACCTTTCATCCCCCCTCGACCTTCGCCTAGCGACCAGATGGTTCCGGTACCTCCTCCACATGGCGAGGGGCCTTTCATTGTTCATCCTCCCTCGGGTCTAGCAGACACGCATCGCATTGAAAGGAGTGACGACTCAAGGACTCCTTCATCCAGCCGCACGCCATCCCCACAACGAGCTCCTTCCATCCATGTCCATGTACCCTCACAAGCTCCTCATACCGAAGGTGACGCTGGTCGTGTGCCTGAATTACACAGAGTCTCAGAGCAAGCTGGTGTCCCTGTGGGTGCCCCTCATATGGTTCATTCCCCCCCTCGCACCGAAGTACCTGGTCAACCTATTGGTTACCCTGGTCAGCCTACTGGGATGCCTGGACAGCAACCTGTAGTCGTTCTCCCGCCTTCTCAACAACCATCAGGAATGCCACCTTTAGGCCCTTCATACTACTCTCCACACATGCACCCTGTACCCGAGCCTGAAAGGAGACCAGAGTTAGTAGTGGTAAATCCTTCCGAAGTCAGCCCTTCAAGACGCAGTCGATCGCATTCTCCGACAAGGGTCGTCGTACTACCCAGTCGTGGACGCAGGTCACCTTCGCCTCGGAGTCGAATGTCTCGAACCGATTCACGACGTTCCCGTCGTCATTATCGTTCTCCTTCCTACGACCGTGACTATGAAAGGCACCCGCCCACTCAAATACACATATCTCACCCGGACCGTTCACCAACACAAGGTCCTATTGTTCTTGCGCCTTCGGGTCCTCCACATATTCCGTACACTCACTCTCCAAGTCGGCGAAGCTACAGGTCTCGGTCCCCTTCGTATTCGCCCGGAAGACCGCCAATCGTTGTTCAACCTGGGGCTCCTCCATACCCCCCATCCCAACCGCCGACACAGACTGTTCTTGTTCCGGATCCATCCCAAGGCTATCCAATCCAACCTCCGGTTGTTGTGGCAGCCCCTCCTCCAGGTGCTCCGAGTGCTGGAATGCCAATCCCTCCTCCAGAAACAGGCTACCCTATATCTCACTATCCTCCACCTTCAGGTTATCCGACACATGTGCCTTCCGCGGCTCCGACACCTGCGCCTGCACCTGTTATAATCCATACTACTGAGTAAGTTCACTATTACTCATTTTTTTGCCCATGAACAAAGTCTCATTAAGCGCAGGCGCCCATCAAGGAGCCAAAGCCCGAGAAGTCCCTTAAGGGAACATGAGTTACCCGGTCGCTCTCGCTCTCACTCCCCACACCGCCTACATCGGCAGCGGCGCTCCTACTCGCGTTCACCCGAATATGACGATGGGCCTCGTCGTCGGCGTCCCTCACTTGAACGTCGCCATCGCCGTTCGCCTGAATATGATGATCCTGAACATCGTCGCCGTCGTTATGATGATGATTATGATCGTCCATATGAACGTGACCGACGACGTCGACCAGAGTACTCAGACGAATACTACCCAAGAAGAAGGCCTTCGTATGATCGTTATGAACGTGAAAGGCCATCTCATCGCGGCTCCCGTTCACCGCACTATGCTTCGCCGAGCCGTAGAAGTGAGCGCGTCCCTGTTTCAGAATATGAAGCTGCAGACCGCCCTGTCACTCGCATATATTCACCTTCGGGACGGAGGACTCCACCAACTGAAGTACACGTGTTGCCTTCGCGTCCTTCTACTCGACCAAGGCCTGAATACTTCGAAGGTGATATGGGTGGCCGTCCACCAACAGGTTCGCCAACTAGGGTTAGGACTCATGCCGAGTCCCCGACTCGGGTCTATGTCCATTCAAGAAGAGAGTCGCCTCCTCATACCGTTGTTCTACCAACTCGCCCTCCCACGACACGACCTGTTGTAGGCCCGGAGGGGCAAGTCATGACTGGTGTTCCGACTGTTCACCATGTACCGACGTCAACTGCACCTAGACCCTCCCATGCCCCACCGACTATTGTCCCTGTTTCGCACTCAGAACGTAGTGCATCGCTGTCCCTTTTGGAGGAAGGAGCTCATATGTATGAGCCACCCATAACACCGTCGATGCATCCTGTTCGACCGGTAAGTCCAGGGACTGGACTGATGGAGCATATTCGTTCCGAGCGCTCTGACACTGCTCCGATTTACCCTATACAGCCTCCGGGTCACGCTCCCTCCCATATGCCACTCGAAATACCTCCCTCTCATATGGAGTCTGAAGCCGAGTATGGTGAGGTTCCGGCCGTTGTGCGACCGCCCCGTGTACCAACTGCTGGTATCTATGAACCAGGCGCCCCTATACCTGGAGATTTACACAGTTTACTTACTGCTCAGCAAGAAAGGATAGAAGAACAGGAACGTCGATTGGAGGAGCTCAGTCAATTGGCAAGGGAAGCTGAGGAACGACGTGAAAGGTCTTTCCGGGAGCACGAAGATGAACGAGACAGGTTATTTAGGGAAAATGAGGAAAGACGACAGATAGAAAACGAAGAGCTGCGTGATGAAGCCGAACAGCGACTTCATGATATTCCTCATGGCCCACCAATAGAGCCACCGATCTCCGAGCTCTCTATGACAGAGGGCGCACTCCCTACACAACCACCTCACGAGGGTGTCATTACCGAACCTTCTATTGGCCCAGGTATTACTTTCGAAGAGTCGATAGGAGAAGATTCTGCATTCCCGGTACCTCCTCCTGGGCAGCCTATATCTGGAGTTGATACATCGCCCCAGATCAACGAGATTCTCGAATTGCTTCGTGCACAACAGGCTGCGACTGAAGAATGTAAGGCGGCAGATGCCGAACGGTTCGCTTCTCTCCGGGAAGAGATTGATGCGGCCCGCGAGGAAGCGAGAGAGGAATGTGAGGCACGTATTCGCATGTTGGAAGACGAACTTGCCAGAACAAAAGAAGAACTCGAGCTGGAGCGCGGTCAACGAAGAGCAGAAGAACTGGAGAGGATCGAACGGGAACATGCAGAGGCGCTGGAGCGGGATGAGATAGTCCGTAATCAGCTCGCAGACATCACCAACATTGTGCAGGAACAACGTGATGAATTCTCTCGCAAGCGGGAGGTCGCCGATGAAAGATGGGAAGAGAAATTGCTCAGGCGGGATGAGAAGAGGGGCCATCAAGACGAAATGCATGACATTTTGCTACGTATTCTTCAGGAGCGGGAGTTGGACAGGCAAGAAAGAGAAACCGAGAGGGCTGAATCCGCGTCCAAACCTGGTACGTAACTAAATTCTTTGAAGTCCAACGTTTCCTTATTTTTCACAGGAATTGAGAATGTTCTTGAGGAGCTAAGACGCCAAAACGACAACCAAATCCGCCTCATTCAAGAACTCACGGACACGTGGAGGGCAGACAGTGCGCGCCAACATGATGACGTGATCAACGCCGTACAAGCCACTGCCCAAGAGATGGTGCCGTACAACCTTACAGGATATCTCGACGAATTCAGTAAGGCTTTGGCTGGAGAAATCCGGACTTTGCTTGGCGAAGTGGGTCGACTTCATGAAAAGAAGCGATCTTACCAATTGTGCGTTGTTTCAATGGTTATTTAGTCTCGTATACTAATGTCTTCTCAGCGAGATCCATGCTCTCATGGAGATGCATACTAAGTACGGCCCTGGGGGTGATTTTGAACCAGACTGGTGCGTAACTTCAAATACCATTTCCTACTTCTGGCTCATTTTGTTCTGTAGGATTCCACCTTCTCGTGGCCCTCTTGTGCACCCTCTGCCTGTACTGAATGATGACTTCCCTGGCATGCCGCCAGGCCCGATGGGTCCTCCTCCCGGTTCTATGCCTATGGAGCCTCCGCAGATGGCTCGACCAGCTTGGCGCAATATTCAGGAGCGACGACCTAGACGACAACGCTCTCGAAGGACAGAGATGCCAGAGCCGAGCTTGGCCCCGCCGGAACCCGTACAGCATCCGCCCAGTTGGCACCGTTGGAATCGTAAGTTCCTGTTCAATTTCTTGAAGATAGAAATTTTACTTACCGAATGATCAACAGCGAACCCTGCGTTTCAGCCTACCCCTCCACCACCGGGAGCGAGTCCTCTCGTAGTGCCACCGTCCGCGCCCTCTGGTCTGTTCGGACCACGGTCGCCCAGGGGCTTTTAATGACCATCTTACGAACTTTCTTGCGTACTCCGTCTCTTAACCCCTTCATTTTGCACTTATTGTTTTTTCCGCTTTTCTTCGCTTTTTTTCGTGTCTATAGACCTAAATTGTTGCTATCATTTGATTTCCACGCAATATGCCGTTACCCAGTATGCCTTCTCTTCTTGCACTCTATGTTTTGATACGTTCTGGACAGGTACCTACCCGGATCTCATGCTTTCCGTACTCCTTTTTTTGACTGTTTTTAAATCGATTCCTTTTGTACCTCTGTTCTTGAGTCAATCATCTTGTTTTTGTGTTCGAACAAGTGGTGTAATATGAATTCCTATTGTTTTGCTTGAAATGGAATTCCGACATGATACACGTATACATCTACAGTGCTTGAGAGGAAGAAGGGTCACAATTGTTGGGTCTATAAACTCAAAAGTGTCAATAACAAAACTCAAGCTAACTGTACAGACTGACTAACATGGTTCATAGTGTATGAACGAAAAAGCAACGGAACTGCGGAACAGTGCTGAGTTCATGCTCGTGCAGTAGGAGGTTCCGTTGTCACTTGCATATTTTGCTGGGCTTGAGGTTGAGCTGCTACAGCCTCCCGCTGCATCTCTTCCTCTCTCTTCTTCTTCCATTCTTCTTCTTCTCGTTGCGCGCGTGAAAAACGGTCTTCCTCATCGTCATTTTCGAAACAAGAATAGCAACAGCCTCGCGGGCCGCCACAGCAATTATCGGTCGAGTTTCCGGCACCGTACGATTCTATGAGCGGCCAAAGATGACGAAGTCAGCCCGAGTGTCGCAGAACATATAGCCTCGTTGAAAACAGGGGTGGTAAGAAGGTGTGCCACGCTACTCACTTGTGAAGCAGAATGTTTGAAGCGCCATCACACAACATGTGCCTAGAGCATATATCCCATATCATGCAAGAGTTCAGCGACGTTTTGTGAGTAGCAATATGTCGAATGTTCAATCATTTGTACGAAGAATGATTATATATTAGGCTCCTTCGTTGGGCAGAGGTTACTGTAGATGTAAGTGAACGTACAGATGCCGGCGTCAGCCGCCAAAGCCCCTTGGTCTGCCATACGAAAACGTTCGAAGCTTTAAGCTGTACTTGATTATTTCTCTGTTACTTGCGCTCTATGGTTGTGCCTGGTGTCGGCGGTTGTTCAGATGGAAGGGAGACGGTACACAAATTTTCAACAGGTTCAGGAGCTTAGACGAGTGAAACAGAGCTACAACCAAGTTGAACCCGTCGGTCGCTTCCTTGATGCCGCGCGCTCGTGCTTTCAACAGCGGCGATGACGTCGTCAAATACCAATACATTTGAAATGAGAACAACTGCGCTACTTCCTTGAACAACATGTCTTAGCTTTAACGAGCCGGCTTATCACTTAAATTCTAAAAGTACGTTACGCAGAATACGATAGATTTCCCCCAGCTTGTCAAACTTCGAAACTATCGACTAATTCATAGCTAATTCAAGTCGAACCCTCTTCATTGAAGTTAACATCTCCTACCAGTAATCCTTCATTTCTCGCCATCAATATACACCCTCAAACAATGTCGCTCAATGCATGGGTAGGAGCAACAATTTGAGCAACAGCGGAGAGGTTTATTCACAATAAATACGCATCTTGAGCCAAATATACCGATAATTTTGTTATGGGGTACGGTTGTCGTACGTGATAGTATTGAACTTCAAGGATTTTGGTAAGATCTTATACATACAGAATTTTCTTTCGTACGATGACTTCACGAGGGGGTGATAGATACACCGACTATTTCATCAACCATTCGAGACTTTGGATTTCTTGCGTTTACGCTTAAGAGATGAATCTAACGGGGGTTCTACGACTCGCAGAATATCGCCGTCTCCGTTTCTCTCACTTGCAGCAAGAAGTGAATTCAGCTGCTCGCGAGATTTCAAGACGACACGGGAGCGCGCAGCAGCAAGAGACGTACGATCGTCTGGTACTGATTTAAGAACCAAATTAACACATATGATTAAAATAAGCAAGTGACGACTCATACCTTCAGAAGAAGATACAATTTCTTCTGGGTTTTGATAAATGGTCTTTAGTTGCACTTCAACTTTGTGGATTGCTTCGGGGGAAGCGATACCACTCGCGCTCGCTGCCGCTAAAACACCCGGCCAACTCAAAGCACCAAGCCGGTCACGGGAACTGACAGCGACACTGGGTATATGTTCCGCACAAACGTCCAGCAGCACACGTAGGTATTCAGCGGTCAATGATGTGAGTACCGGGAAGATAGATTCGTCCAATGTTTCGGCATCATCATCCTCTTCGTTTAGCCGGGTACTCGACCCAGGTTGTCGCGGAAGATCACTTTGGACTGCTGCTTTTTCTTGTATACGTTGGATTTTCCGAATTGTGTGGACTATGTGCTGAACTTCATCTTGTAACGACCATTCCGGTTTCTGGACGTCACCCGAAAGCATAGGCCAACGTGTCCACGTATCGCGGGTTGGCGCTCGCCTAGAGCGTATATCGGGGTCCAATGAAGTTCCTTCATTAGGTTCATTCCGATCTATTCGAACCCGAGTGCTACTGGAGCTTGCTTCGCTGTGGGCAACCTGGAAGGAACCATCTTCTCGTCCTTCTCCAGCCTGCTCTGGATCATCTTCGTGATCGTCAATAGACTGCTGACTTGTCGAAGATTGGTATTGAGACAGGTGAGAGGTGAGGTCGAGAATGTGTGATGTTCTGAGTGATCGCAGCAGAGAGGCATACTCTGTGAACTCGGAATGAAGTGACAGGGGAACGCGATTCGACATTACACGCGTAGTTGCGGAAGGTTGGGTTGCGGCAAGAAACGGGGATAAGCCCGAATAAAACGGAGATCTAAACATATCATGTGACTTCTAGTTATCACTTTGTCAGCTGCTGTATAGCATATTACATAATACATTTGCATTATCACTCGTTACCCCGCATTTTGTTCTCTCAGAAAGTGACCACTCTCTTGACCAATTCTCAAAGATTGAACGTGAGATCACTTCGTATTCGATTTTCCATATCAGTTCTACTCACTGTATGCATTCTTTAGCATGAGAGAAAAGTGGAAGAAGAAACGTTCCAGGAGGCTCAGACGCAAGAGGAGAAAGGACAGGGCTCGTTCCAGTGCGTGTCTAGTTTGCAGCCGGATGACTTCGATGTGCGTAACTGACGCTTTTCTTCCAGAGTAATCGCCCTCGGTGGTCTTCGCAAATGCTGGCGGCCAGCAGCGAGTTGCGCGACGCCACAATCATAGTCCACAAATAGCGACTCGATCATAATAGTCGTTTTGAAATGGCGCCACAATCACCTCCAGCACCTGCGTCGCCGATATCAAACCTCCGTACCCTGTCTCCTGACGAGTCTTAAATTGTATACGCGTTCGAAATCAAGCTCTGCGCTTCTATGTGCATGTACATGTATTCGTCTTACGGCCTGAGGGCAATTAAAGTCAAGTTGTCTTACGATCGATTTTTGTGTGATGCATCTCAGGTGCTAAGCTCTTGCTCGTGCGCGCGATTTTAAATCGGATTGTTACTGAATATCTAGAATGGAATATGCCATTAAAACCAGTCACCTCCGCTGAGATCCAGGAATGGTGTCTATGATGTCATCATTTCTTGCACACGATGTTAGAAGTCGATAACTATGGAATACTATATAGCCTAATGATAGGACTACTCATTCAGTTCCATTCTGCCTGTGCGAAAACGCCGAGCACTTCGTTTGCTAGTATCGGGCTATACAACTGAACATCGTCTGAAGAAAATGTTTGGGTAGTCGAAATCGAGTTCAGGATGCCTAGCAGTTGGGTTTCGATGAAATCGACAAAGACAAGGTCGATGGGCGTATCGTCGGTTACGTTCGGAGGAACAGAACCGATAAAATCTGGAATGTCAAAGAACGGGAGAGGTGTATGTGTAATGTCGTCTCCAATGTCGGGACATGCCTTCCAGATACATTTAAGCCATTAACGTCATCAAACAACATCGAGAAGAAATGAAACTCACATCTGAAGTGACATATCCAAGCGTCAAATTAGCTTGCGCGCGCTTCTCGAAAACACCATCGGCCCTCGCCATCATCTTCAACCAATCAAAATATCTCGTATCAACATAACCCCTTGCATACAACTCCTCCTCTCTTCCATCCATAATCGCGCGTTTCTCCTCCGCTCCTTGCTTGTTGAGTGATGGTAATACCTGATTGGCGACGCCTGCCGTGACATTCGGTATGAAGAGGAAAGAGTCTGCGAAGGGTGATGCAGTAAATTGATCGTTCTTGGTGAAGGGTCCTTGGAGGATGTCAAAGCGTTGAGATCCAGAATTTGTGATCATGACATTAGGAATATCTGCACGCGTGTTGTTGATGGTGAGAGCGACCGGAGCAGCCTAGATAGAGAGGGACTGTGAGTTTCCATGCAAAGTTTAGATATGAATAGGTATTCACTTGCTGAATGAAGAGAGATAACAAGGAATCGTTGGAAGGGAAAGGCGCTCTATTTAATTTCAGAACATGGATTGATATCTGAAAACGAATGTGCCAACCTTGTCAACAAAAAATCATGAGGAGCAGTCCCAAACTGGAACGAGAGGTCAAATCGGTCTGCAAGCTGTAGCATACCAGATGTAATGTTCTGGCCGTCTGCCGTGTCAAATGTCTGATTGTTTTGGTTTGAGTGAAACTGATAAAAGGTCAATCTTCTCTGTTTTTGTCGGCGCTGTCAGAGTAACAAGGCATTTACTTCGTATGACACACGATTCTGATCTAGATATCGCCTGGTGAACGTCAAATTCTGAGTTCTGTCGGGGTTGTCTTCGTCCAAGTCGACACTAAACCACCCTGTGATCACATAAGCGGTCATTTGTGTGTGAATGGTGCGATACACATACCTACTGTTTCCATGTATCTCCCGCTTTCGAGCGACATTGACCGTCCGTCCAGTTGTACTAGTATCCTTGAACCTTACAAATCACCAAATTACAATAATCCAACACTTACAGCAATCGCGTATGTGAGTGTGGCCTCCGAAAATTAAGATCGGCGTTGAAGGATGGACGGCACGGACAGCGTTGAAGACCGTTGGCCCTGTGAAAGATCTTCAGGAGAGGAAAGAAAGATTGAATGGAATGCTTGCAATTGTCGCGGGACACAGGCATGTGGCTAGTTCGCATTGATGATCAAAACCAGGACAAGCCTTAACAGAGAAGATGCATCTCACCCGATCAATAGGAAGAAATCTGGTTCCTCTGCGATAGCATTCGCGAACTTGCAAGTAAATGAGTTACAAAATAACCTTGGGCTTTGAATCGCACGGCGTACCCATTGCTCTTCCACCATATCCTCCACCTTTTGCACCGTAGTATTCTCCGCATTGCCTGTAAAGTCAAAAAGGACACCCAGAGAGGTGACAGATCTTCCCCTAAATAGTTCAGAGGAAAATGTGAGATAACGCCATTATAAAGCTTTTAAAAAAACATTGAGAGATGATTACTTTCGTGTCTTAAACTTTAGGAAGCGTTCACCGACGGGGACGGTGACGTTATTCCCATTGTCGTCGAAAACAGAAATATTGACATTAGAGGACAGGTAGCGCCCTTTCCAAAACGGCGCAAAATCTGTATGCCTGAAGTCGAGCCGTGAGATCCAAAGCACTACGAAGATCTGATTTCAACTTGCATATCAAGAGCCACAGCGTACCCATCGCTCAATTCGTGGCTAGACCATTCTCATAAATCAGAGGTCCTGGAACAAACGAAGCGTGAGAGACTGACTTTCCGATCGAGAGGACATCGTAAGGGAGTTGTTTGATAAATTGATTTGACTACGGGGTGGTTAATTAGGTTCGAGAAGACAAGGGGTGACGGGGGCGAACTGACATCATGAGCGTCCAAGTCTCCCGCGGGGAAGCCATCAGAAAGCCCCGTGCCATCGTGTACATCTCCAGTATCGACGAGTAATAGATCCACGTCCTTTTCGATCGCAATCTGCTTCATGCGTGTCACGAAGGATGCGAAGTCACCCAGGTCGCCACTGTGCAAGATGGGGAGTCAGAAAAGAACGTTTCCAAAGTTTTCGGTCTCGCTAAGTCGTAACATACCTATAATTTGGCTCTGGTTCGGAAAGCTTTTGGTGACCCAACAGCCAGCCATGTGTGTCCGTTGTGTGAATCACGTTCACGTCCCCCCATACCAAAGGACGCGTCGGAACAGGAAGAGAAACCTGAGGAAAAGAACGTCTGAAGTTTGAGTGCACGTGATCGTGCCCTTCGTCTGGGCACCCACGAACGGACGACCTTCCTCTCTCTAAAGCAATAAGAAGCGAGCACAATAGCAAGGAGCGTAGAGACCTCATCCGCCGCTCTGTGTTGATCTGCTTAAGAGTCGATGGGCAATTCACGGCCGTAATGAACGATGAACGGAGAGCGGACGAGGGCGCACGCAAAGAAGCTCTTTATAATAACTACAGCCGAAGAGACGTGGCTCCCAATGGCGTCCGATTGGCAAATCTTCCCAGCACTGAATGTGACTGACCTCAATTGGTCGAACGTTCATGCTGTGGTCCGCATGACGGCATCATCGGAGTTTCAAGAAGATGATCCAAATGTTGTGCCGCCGATCGAACCGTCTTTACGTCTCTAAACGCGCCAGAAGGACCATGTCTTGAGTAGTGCTTTTACATTTCACTGCGGACTGAGCAAAGAGAAATCAAAAGTTGAGCCGCGAATCCGCAGAATCGACAGATCCCGTCTATAGACGGGTACTTTCACACCATTGATATGCATAGAGGACACGTAATTCAAATCGAGCCCATCTTATAAAAATAGAAACGAGTGCGCATGCGCATGGTCTTATCTAAACCATATCATCGTATGAACCGAAGAACTGGCCCTTAGTCTAAGGAAATAGCTGGCTTTCCCTGCACAAACCGAGCTCAGACATGCCTGGAAAATAGATTCTCGATACTCACGCGAATACCCAGAGGTTCTGTGGCGATGCAAAGGTGTCCTTCGTATACGGGAAACGAACTGGAAGAGGAAGATAGACTTAGAGTGAGGTTTGTGTTCTCGAAATTGCCCGTAAAACATACGCTTAGGGGGCTCCGATATGTACGCTAAAGAAAGCGGTAAGTCCATTGCACGGCTTTGACATACATACCTTAAACTTACCGATGGGCACGTTCTCATTGAGGAAGCTCCATGCTTGACTATTTTCAAACATCATTCTCATAAAAAATGCCGGATAGATGACGAACCTGTTCTCCAATTATGTCTGCAGAAAAGAGGGGGTAAGTTGTTGCTTTGGGGCCATACGGAAGTTAATATACCTAAAGTTTGCATCTACAAGTCTAAGATTGTTTGTTTGTTGATGAGTATTCTCCCCTCAAAAGTGATTGAAGCAAAGGCTTACAGATCCGGAGGAGCCAATGGATCCTTCAATATGCAATCAGTATCGTAGAAAATATTTTACCCGCCATACAGAGAAAGAGGGCCAGCCAAACTGTTGTAATCCAGAAAACTTACATCTTTCAGATTCGCCGTCTTTATTTCAGAGTCGAGGTCCACCCATTCGAGCACCTGATTACCAGCCATGCCTTTCAAGATACATGTTATCATTCGTATTATATGGAATAAACAGCGTCACTGTACCTTTGAATTCGATACCTTGGTCAGGATTACCGCCAAAGACGGCTATAGTAGTGTTGTGACGCTCGTTCATGAGCGTGCTAAACATCGCGCAAGTGGATGCGCAGTCTCCGTTACTGACTAAACCCCGTTTGTTAGTAGCAAATTGAAAGAGAATATAATCCACAGACCTATAGCAACATTACTTCGAGAAGCGTAAGTATAATACATCAGGTGTTATAGCAGTCCGTCAAACTCACGAAAGAGGGATGAGGGGGGTTTCTGGGATGTCAACGTCAAAGGGAGTGCATATATCCTGTTGTTTATTGTGAATCAAGTTCACGAAAGGGGGCAAATTACTCACATGGAACCGCTGGGACGTAGGATCGCTCACGCCGTTGATCGTAAATGGCGCAGATGGATCGTTATAGTCAAAATCCTCAGGAAGCTGTGTGTCGTTAAGGAACGCCCCTGTAATTTTCGTCCCTCAAGTAAAGTAGCAGTCACGATCAAAATAGTGACGAGACCTACAATTGAGGGGTGAGTAGAATGTGTCTTCTATAGCAGCTCCACCAAGCGCGATATCGCTCTTCACGATCTCCTGTGCTAATGGATTACCTCGACTTGTAGAAACAAATCCTCTATAAAGATCTTAGGCCAAGAAAAGAGGCCAAGATATGATAGAATATTTCGACGTACGGGTAGCCGATATTGGAACCAGCTAGGAATTGATGAAGAAACTGCCCGAGGCATACAAAGCCACCTACTTACGCGTAAGTTTTCCCCCTTAGAAAACCGCTTGTTAAAAAACATACCACCATTATTAGTGAGATCAATGATAAGGTTAAGAACACCAGCAGATTGGAAGCTATTCATAGCAGACACGGTATCCGTCTGAAACTGGTCAAAGTCACCTTCAAAGGACCCAACGAACATCTACCGGATGATCAGATCAGTAGTTAGTCAGCAGCGTCAGTAGATATTACTTACAACGCCAGTCTTATTGCTCGGAAGAATGAAGGACTTTATCACACCTGTCGACCCATCTACCTGAGGCTGAGATGGTTGATTGGGTGCTGGTAGCCCTACACCCTTGCCCGGGGCGGTATCAACAATATCTGCCTTTGACAGCCGCCTGCCATCTTTCTTGACAAAATTCTGAAGGGAGGATCCATCCTTGAAGTCGACACCGTTGGTAGCATCATTTGCAGCGCAGTTATTTTCCCAGCTAGAAACGAGGATTCATCAATCGCACTCAGCTGCTCGTTCATTTTAAGGGTAAGCTTACAATGAAACGGAATCTGTAAACGGCGTTCCGATGAAGTTGGCGAGGTAAGGTACCGTGACCGTTTCTGGCTCTGTTGCATTCTCGAGCAACAAGCTAAAAGTTAAGTTGTTCTGGGTCGGAATTGGAGGGCCGGCGAGGTCACCGAAACGTTGAGAGAAGCTTGTGTTGACAATCCGATAGCTACTCAACACGCTATTGACGCGTACGTTGTGGTCGAGGTAGTTACCGGACACAGTACTTGCGATATGATCGATGTAGTCAAAAGGTTCTTCCCCTTCAACGGAGAGAACCTTTGCTCCCTGAAGTCGTTGCCAATCGAAGTTGATGGACGAGAAGAATCCGGTGAAATCTGGTCCGACGAGGTTGACGAGGTTAACCAAGTTCGGGATGATGAATACGCTTTCTGTGCCATTGTCCTCAAGGATAGCGACAGGAGCCGGAAGAAGGTTTTGGAACGTCGTGTAACATGTCGGGAACCATCCTGTTAAGAAGGTCGTTGCATGCAAAATTTTCACGACTGGAATGTCATGACACTTACGAGTATGGCCGTCGTTAAGCTACATACCAATGAGTTTTATAAATAGATAGTCGGTCTGACGACGTACCTGCGTAACGAAGTCGTAAAGATCCTTATTGAAATCGAAATCTGTCTGAATCTGGCATGTCAATGTCAATCTAGTGAGGCTCGCAAAGACACTCACAGCATAATCGGTGTTGTTGATACGAGTCAAATTTGAGCGTATGTTGGATGTAGACTCTTGGAAAGGCGGGGGAGAGTCCAAATAAAAATCTTCGAACGTAAAGAAATCAAAAACTCGCGAAACAACCGTAAGCACATTCTGACGAAGAGTCTCGTTGAAAGGGAAAGACTTTAGACAGGCAAGAGCATCTGCCGGTGGTACGAAGTCTTTGCCGGCAATCGTTGCGCAAGGATCGGATTGCCTTCTGTCCGCTTCGCCGAAAGCAGAGCCAACCACGCTCAAGACGATAGTCGCCGAAGACAGTGAGATCCGCATACTTTAAGGCCAGAGCAAGGAGATCTCTTGAGAATAAGCTGCGGCTTGAAAGTCTCCGATTTATAGCAAAATTTTGACTTCAGGTTTGCCAACGAGCTTGGTCGACCTTCGCTTTGCTATCATATGGAACGCCGTTCTTTTGGGCCACGTCGCGGCCGCCTTGCGAGCGATACAAATAAGTGGTTCGTCGCTTCCCATGGGAACACGCGCGTCCAATTGGAAACCATCAGGCTGGAGGCGACAGTCGCAACAGTTCGGTGAGTTCACAAGAGATAACAGGTTTTTTATCTCAGAAATATCCCAAATAGCGAAGAGACCCTGACACGTCACCAGTAAATGCCAGATCCAGGTTGGCTCATGCCATATTTTGCCGTCAAATACCCACGTACCGTGCCTCGTTTTATGTTCGTGTGTGCCAGTGAGGCAGATGGGGGTATGAACCAGAAGGACTTGAACTTCAAGGTCCCTGGAGAATTAAAATGGTGAGAATGACGCACGTGACTTTCACGAGAATCGCGACTTTCGTGCGATTCGAATAAGCCCGGACTCGTGAAGTCGACTTGAACCACGCTCAACTGACGCATCGACTATGAGACGCTCGGGCAATAAAATCACGCTCAGGTTTCGACAGTCACGACAGGCTGAACCGTCCCCGGAGCCTGAACCAGAGCCAGAGCCGGCATCCGAAAATGACGAGAGCGAACCTGCTAATGAGGACGCCGAAGTAAACGAAGACGCACCTGCAGAGTCCGACGCTCCTCTGGAGTCAGGAGCTGAAGACGGCGACGTCAATGAAGCTTCAGAGCAAGGGGAGGCAGAGCCCATTCTGCGTGGGCGTGGACGTGGACGACCTCGAGGACGTGGTCGTGGACGTGGTCTAGCAACACCCGCTCGTCCAAGGGGTAGACCAAGGGGGACTGGTAGAGGGAGAGGCCGCCCTCGTGGCCGTCCGTCTGCATCTTTCCGTGGACGCGGTACCGGGAGTGGAGATGAGGATGATGAAAATAGGGCTACGCCAGGGGATGATTATGACGACGTGGTTGCAGATCCCGGGAAACCAAGAATCGAGGGAGATGAATATACCATGGAGGACGACCCAGTTGGAGACACAAAGATAGATGTTAATGGAAACTTACTAGGCGGGCGCCAGTTCAAATCACAGACGTTCGTGCTTCCTGGCCGGCATCCAGAACGTCGATATATGCTTGCCATTGACGCTGCTCGTTCTTCTGGTTTCCGAGATTCGTTGTACTACTTCCGCCGTAATCCTCTCGCTCACAAGCTCATCGCGACTCAAACCGAGAAGGACTTCCTCATTGAAATAGGAAAGCTTGGTGGCCATTTGCGAACTAGAAGCGTTACTCTTGTAACCGCGCGCAGTGTGTTCAAACTTCATGGTGCCAAGACGCTTATTGACGGTCGTATTGGAGTGGATGATTACTTCGAGGAAAAGGCTATACGAGAAGCGGAAGAAAAAGGCTTCAAACCTGGTGATTACGCTTCTGAGCTAATAGAGCAGCAGCAACAAGAGAAAGCGGACGCTACCGCTGCTGCAGCAAAAGCGGAACGCTCGGGCCTTGGAATCTACCGAACTGGTGGTCCAACGACCGTCTTCGGCGGCTCTGGTCTCGGTCCGTACAGTGATGGTCCGCTAAATGTAGGGAAGAAGGCGATGCTGAACCGTGAAGGGGCGTCAGAGGAGAACTGGATGCTTATAATGGCACAACGCACACGCGAATCAAACTCCGAGTGGCTGAAAGGCCGTTATGAGTCTGTCAAGGGCTATGAGGAAGTTGAAGATGATGACGACGCTATGATGGCCAGGAGTAAACGCTCACGCAGAGACGCTGTGGGACAAACGATTGGTGTCTACGAACCTCATACCGCAATTCCGCACTGTATTTCATTTCAATTGCTTTGTTACTCTCTTGCTCATTGCTGACTTCTATATGCTAGTCGAATCCAGCACTCAACCCACTTGTGCGAGGTGGGAGGTCGTGCCCGACGAAAAGCCGGTGCTTGGAGGGACGAAAGTGGGTAACGGTGCTTGGGGCCTTGCGAGAGTCGACACATTCATGGAACCCGACTGGAACTCGGACAGTGAGGGGCAACAAGCAAGAGCGGTACTTCTTCGATCTGTGTCATAAAGTTGTATAATTTCCGTCCGTACGAGTTTATTTCCAGTGTAAATTTACATGCACCGGCGGCGATGCAAAGAACTCTGAGAAAGCATCAGCATCGCGGATTGGCAGCATCTACGCAACGCGTGTCATTAGTACACGACTTAAATTATTCCTATATAATGTAGCTTGCTCAGATCATTAGTATTGCAACTGTAACACTACTACCATTTCTCTGATGCGACTTTTTAATCGCCTGACCAATGGCTAACTCCTTCGAGACTCTCAAGTCGATGCAAATCCAGCTACAGAGTATTTTCGAGTGCCTCCCACGCTTCGGCTGTGTCGTCGAATCTCCGCCCATTCTGGCGTCCGAGACAACGAACCCGCCCAACACTAACTTGACTTCCAACCTCGTAGCCAACATTGACGCCAGTGTAGTATCGAATCTACCTATCCCGGGCTTACGCGCCTTCCAAGAAACTGTGAAACATGATATAAGCCACATGGTCAAAGTCAGTCAGAAATTTCATTTTCCATGGTACTTGCTCGTAGTGATTATACCCCGGGCCTAGTAGTTCTTCGCTCGTTATGAACGGGGCAAATGCGACGCGTCGACTTCGACGTTATCAACAAATGCACCATATCTTATTGCGGTATGGAATGAGATTGTGCGGGCACGGCAACCGGTGCTGGCTCTGGGCAAAACTTTCACTGCCGCTGCGAAGAAAACACAGACCAAGAAGCATACCAGGACAAAGGTGGATGTCGTTGCGGACAACGGGAAACGCTGGATAAGGGTCAATACGTGCGTGATAGTCATCTTGGTTTTGGTCGCAAAATGGCTGATCGGTTTGCACAGCGTCAAAAACTCTCGACTACTGGCAGAGTTTAGGGTCTTCGACTCGTATCTGAGCGATCCAGATGAAGACCAGGAAGAAGATCAATGCTCTCCCAAAGACTTAGAGAAATGCTCTGGCGACTCCACCGATAATTATCTTGATAATTCTCTCGTCCAAATGGGAAGGACTCTTGTATCTGCCGTTCAAGCTACAGACCAAAGTCCTAAAGCCCAAATAACCTTGAGTCTTCCCCGTCTTCGTCTGGATGCGGAGACACTTTCAGTACTCGAGGGACGTGGCCTCAAGGTCATTGGTGACGTAGTCACGGAAGACGAGCGTGAACTGGATCACCGAATCGGACGTTCGATCGAAGAGCTATTAAAATTGAACATCGAAGTCATTCTGGGCGAGCACCAATTCATTATTCCTGAAGAACTCAAGACAGTACTAGTAAACCCCAAGAAAGATCGCTTCATAATTCCTTCGCGACAACTCAATTTGGATCTGTCAGCATTAATCGCGCTGATTTCTGACCTTACACACGCACCGCTACCAATCTCTGTCGACGAAGCACGCACCCGCTTTGTCCCCACGGCTGAGGAACGAGCGCGCTCGCGTCAGAGGCGACTGGCGCAGAAAGCGCTCTTAGCCGCTGCGAAAGGCCACATGAACAACGGTGAAACATCGTTCGATCAGAATGTAGAAGTCGAAGGGAGTAAATGCGGAATGGGTGGGGAGAGCGGCGATGCGGATGGAGATGATGTGGGGGGCACGCATTCTCAGTCTTTAGCTTCTCAGGTCTTGAGAGAGATGGACGGTGGATTACTAGACGAAATCGCGACTTGCATAAAAATATCCACTGGTGTTTCTCAAAGCGAGGACCCTGTTCCTGTACGATTTTGGACTTCTCAAGAAGCACGAGAACGGTGTCTGCGCATAGTGGATAAGATTGGAGGCCCAGGCGAGCGTCGACGCGCAGCTGCTCTATTTTTCCGATCGGAGAAGACTGAATGCAGGGGGCAAAACTCTATTCTTGGCTGCCAGTTGGCCAATGCGGAACAAGCAACCAACACGTATTGGGAGAACTCTCGACATTCCCATCTTCTAATCCCTGGACTCGTTCCACTTCGTATATTCGAAGAGGATGACGAGGTCTCAGATGAAAGCGTTCCGAACGATACCGGCGTACATCCGTTCTGGGGTGAACTCAACAGAGCGTGCATGCGTCTTCTCGATAGCGGCTCAGCTCCTCACCCTCACGCTCTGAAACCTGATATCAAGAACTGCGCGACGGCGGTGGACATCGATGACAGGGACGAGATCTCCCGTGCGCCCGTTGTGCGCTCAAATCCCCGCTTGACAACCCACACTGTTGCGACACTTGCTCGAGGGTCGGATCCACGACGTCGATGGACGACCATCACCGCAAACAGAGCAAGTGCCCGAGAAATGGTGAAGGAAAGTGCGAAAGGCGCACAGTACGCGCCTATGGTGGAGAAAACACCGAGCGGGAAGCAAGCTATTGAGGGAGTCGAGACTGCTGTCATATGGGTCCTGGGCCCAAGGAGTCTTGCGGAGAGTATGCGTGGTGATTTAGCCCAGGCACGATAAAGTGCTTGGGCCGTATCATCAGAGCAGAGATAAGTGCTACTATGATGCATGCACATTTTATCATTGTCATGTACTCATGTACCCTATTGCAAATGATGCAGCTGATGAAAAGCCAGACTCCATATGCCACAGAGCGCTACGAGAAAACGGAACACCTTTTTGTCCAGCTAGTCTACAGAGTAGATTTTATTTGGTGCGCGAACATCCTTACTACTGTTTTCTTACGTTTCTTATTCAAATAGAAGTTCTTTTTTTGAACTCACCGCTAACACTATGATGCTTGATCTTGCACCCTCTTGCCTTGCGAAAAGGCAGTTATAGGAATGGCCAATTGAGATGCGAAGGTATTTGATTGCCCTCGGGCTCTGCTTCACGCTGAGTGATAAGAGGGTGTGAGGTGCGGTGCATCAACTGCAAGGACGTTCCAAAATGGCGAACGAGAGTACCTCCTGAAGATCCTAGCCGCACAGTAACTCAATTCCCGCGCCACAGCAGAGTCATTCCCAACAGTGGAGTTGTTCCACAGCTTGGACATAGCGCCTCTGTCGCGTTGCACACGGACCACTACCCAAAAACTCTATCAACATAAGATGTAAGGACCAACGAGGGAGCATCAGAGAAAAGTACAAGAATCAGTTCGCACGAAGCTTTACGCTAGCTCGTATGAACAAACAAACATGTGTGCGTAGACAAGGTGCGTTAGCCGGAGAATCTTGATCGTTGATGCGCGTGTGCCCGAGGGGCTTTGTACTCTTTGGTAGACCTGTGCTTGGTGATGATTCTCCTATCAGACTGTTTTTGTACTATATTACGGGCAAGGTAGCAACAATTGGAGCTTGGCGCCCATGAAAATGGAGACTGAGGTGAGCGGAAGCTTTACACACACATGAAAGGACATGGGAACAAAGATGGGTTCCTTGGCTCAGTAGACCTGCGCGTAGTTGAATCAGATTTCGACGCAAAGCTAGGTCAAGCAGCGGCAAATGTTGATGAGCACAGGGAATGATATCAAATTGACTTGTGTAAGTCGTGTGGGTCAAAGATACGATTAACATATGGGGAAAGAGCGACGGAATAGAAAAGTCGGCTCTAAATTATCGGAGACGGAGATAAAAAATAAGGAGCAGCAGCTATATGAACGAATCTGAATCTATTGACCTTGATCTGCTGGAGGACCCGGGCGTATCCCACAGTAGGCCTCAGGAAACTACGGGTTTTTCGATTTCCATTTTTGGTAATAGGTCTCAGGAAACTACGGGTCCGATAACCACGGATCGGCTAAAGGCCTCAGGAAAGTACGGGTCTGGCGGCTGGGATTTCAAAAGTTTTTGATGATATACGCTAGAACAGCTCGGCAGCTTTTCTTAGCGGAAAGATTCTCCATGTTTGGTAATAATTGTAC